>JAVSCE010016824.1:0-159783 GCA_032199065.1 Smutsia gigantea
CTTTCTGAATATTCCTCAGAAAGGATTTGAATTGGATAAAAAAGCAGTGGCATAGAACCTCCCCCATCACATCTGAAATATGAAAGCAGCCATACAGGATTATCCACCTATCAAAGGGACTTTCTTTTTGTCTTCCAGCTTCCAGCTTGCTTTTATTTGTTTTTGTTTTACTTTATATAGTAATTTGTTTGAATGATATGCTTAATATTTATACATGTACTCTTTTACTAGCTGTTTTATAATATGCTTATACATTGTTATATTTAAGATGCTTTATATATTAATTCCACCATTTTTATTTACAAAAAATTTTTTACAGTGTTACTGAGGTATATCTTTGGATTTATACAGTTCACCCATTTCACCCGTACAATTTAGTGATTTTTAAATTAAATTTACCAAGTTGTGGAGCTATCCACACAGACCACTTTTAGAACATTTTAATCAAGCCAAAAAGATCCCTCATGCCCATTCCAGCATTGCTTTTGAGAAGGCTCATGCATTCTGAATCCCGATCACCAAAGGGATGTTTTTAAGGGACATTGGAAGTCTATGCTTTCACCAAAACAAAGGTTTTCTTCCCTTATGAACATTCTGCCCCAAAAGGAAGTGAATGATATACACCATGAGACCCAGAACAGAGCCCAGTCCCAGGACTCAGCACGGTGGGGCTGCCGGGAATGATGAAGTTTGTATTTTATGTTACAAAGGCTGCAACATGCTGGAAGAAATCAGTCCCCAATTCCCTTATCTTGGCCTTTTTGTGAAACTCTTCATTACAACAAATGTAACCACCCTCTCCCTTGAGGAAATTACTGAATTACAGCATAACCCCATTTAAAAATGCTTCTGTGATGTTCAAAATAGGTCCTTCATTATTAAGGTGGGGGTGGGAAGATTGTCTTTTAGAAACCATCCAAGTAGAAAGCATTTTCTTCCAGAGACCTGGGCAAGATAGCAAAAGGCACACATAAGAGGTTAGGGAGCCAAGGTTACCTGTGGTGCTATTGAAAATAAATAATGGGACTTCCGGGAAGATGGCGGTGTGAGCAGGGCGGCAGAAATCTCCTCCCAACACTATATTTATCTACGAAAACACAGAAAATACATCTATTCCTAAAAGAGAGACGAGAACACACAGGAAAGCGCACAGCGTGCAGCTACACCCGAGATGACTCGGCACACCAAGAGGCGGGTAAGATACGGAGCCGCGACCCAGCGGGACCTGAGCCCTCCCCCACCCCTGCGCACCGGTGGGAGGAGAGGATTCAGAGCCGGGAGGGAGTGCAAGCGCACACCGTGAAGTAGTAACCAGCCCCGGTGATCTGAGCGGGGAGCGCTGATCCACATTGCGCAGTGCAGCGGAGATTGGAGAGACAGAAGGGCAGGATCTGAGCGGGGAACGCGCCAGGGGGCTTGCAGCCGGCTCTGGGAAGGAAAAAAAAAAGTGCGCGCTTTCCTCAGCGGTCTTAAAGAGACAGGAGCCCAGCGGAGGAACCAGATCGCCCCAGCACACTCAGCCCAGCAGGCTGGGAGTCCTGGGGAGTTTCAGACGCCTTAGCTGGCGACTGAGGAAGCATAGCCATACTTAACACTTCTCACTGAGATCAACAGCCTCCTATTCGTTCCCACCCCTGCCAGAGCGATAAAGGGCCCTGCGGAGCGGCACAGTCACAGCTGTGGAATAGTGGGGCAATAGCGCCACCTAGAGCATTCCCACAGAATCTACGTCCGGTGGGCATTTTGTTTTGTTTTGTTTTGTTTTTTGTTTTTGTTTTTGCTTTTCTTTCTTTTTTTCTTTTCTTCTTTTTTTCTTTTTTTTTTTCTCTTTTTTTTTCTTCTCTTTTTAAAGTCTTAAAGAACCCAGCTGACATACGTGGCAACTATCAGTGACCAATTCTATAGCCATGAAAAGACAGAGGAATATGGTTCAGACCAAAATCAACAAGACAACCCCAGAGAGGGAGTCTGAAGGGATGGACATGCACAGTCTTCCTGAAAAAGAATTCAGAATAAAAGTCATAACCATGCTGATGGACCTACAGAGAAATGTGCAAGAGCAGAGGGAGGAAGTGAGGGAAGAGAGGAAAGACAATGCAGAAATCAGACAAGCGATCGACGGGCTTAACAGCAGACTGGATGAGATGCAAGAGACTGTTAATGGAATAGAAATCAGAGAACAGGAATACAGAGCAGCTGAGGCAGAGAGAGAGATAAAAGCATTTCTAGGAATGAAAGAATATTAAAAGAACTGTGTGACCAATCCAAACGGAACAATATTCACATTATAGGAGTACCAGAGGAAGAAGAGAGAGAAAAAGGAATAGAAAGTGTCTTTGAAGAAATAATTGCTGAAAACTTTCCCTCGCTGGGGAAGGAAGTAGTCTCACAGTCCACCGAAGCTCATAGATCTCCCAACACAAGGGACCCAAGGAAGACAACACCAAGACACATAATAATTAAGATGGCACAGATCAAAAGATAAAGACAGAGTATTAAAGGCAGCTAGAGAGAGAAAAAAGATCACCTACAAAGGAAAACCCATCAGACTATCATCAGACTTCTCAACAGAAACCTTACAGGCCAGAAGAGAATGGCATGATATATTTAACGTAATGAAACAGAAGGGCCTCGAACCAAGAATATTGTATCCAACACGATTATCATTTAAATATGATGGAGGGATTAAACAATTTCCAGATAAACGAAAGTTAAGAGAATTTGCGTCTCATAAACCACCACTACAGGATATCTTAAATGGACTGCTCTAGATGGAAGCACACCTAAGGCTAAAAGATGTCACCAGAGGGAAAAAAAATCATAGCAAAGAAAGCAGACCATCCAAATACTAACTAAAGGCAAAGAATAAAACACCTATTATAGAAGAATGGAGGAGGAGGAATAAGAAGGGAGAGAAAGAAAGAAACATCAGACTGTGTTTACAATAACTTAACAAGAAAGTTAAGTTAGATTGTTAGATAGTAAAGAAGCAACCGTTGAACCCTTGGTAACCACGAATCTAAAGCCAGCAATGGCAATAAGTACATACCTATCAATAATCACCTAAATGTAAATGGACTGAATGCACCAATCAAAAGACACAGAGTAACAGAATGGATAAAAAAGCAAGACCCATCTATATGCTGCCTACAAGAAACTCACCTCAAATCCAAAGATATACACAGACTAAAAGTGAAGGGATGGAAAAAGATATTTCATGCAAACAACAAAGAGAAAAAAGCAGGTGTTGCAGTACTTGTATCAGACAAAATAGACTTCAAAACGAAGAAAGTAGCAAAAGATAAAGAAGGACATTACATAATGATAAAGGGGTCAGTCCAACAAGAAGATATAACCATTATAAATATATATGCACCCAACACAGGAGAGCCAGCATATGTTAGACAAATACTAACAGAATTAAAGGAGGAAATAGACAGCAATGCATTCATCTTAGGAGACTTCAACACACCACTCACTCCAGAGGACAGATCAACCAGACAGAAAATAAGTAAAGACACAGAGGCACTGAACAACACACTAGAACAGATGGACCTAACAGACATCTACAGAACTCTACACCCAAAAGCAACAGGATACACATTCTTCTCAAGTGCACATGGAACATTTTCCAGAATAGACCACATACTAGGCCACAAAAAGAACCTCAGTAATTTCAAAAATATTGAAATCCTACCAAGCAACTTCTCAGATCACCAAGGTATAAAACTAGAAATAAATTTTAGAAAGAAGTCAAAAAAGCTCACAAATACATGGAGACTTAACAACACTCTCCTAATTAATCAATGGGTTAACGACCAAATCAAAACAGAAATCAAAGAATATATGGAGACTAATGACAACAACAACACAAAGCCACAACTTCTGTGGGACGCAGCAAAGGCAGTTCTAAGAGGAAAGTATATTGCAATCCAGGCCTATTTAAAGAAGGAAGAACATTCCCAAATGAATAGTCTAAAGACACAATTACTGAAATTGGAAAAAGAAGAACAAATGAGGCCCAAAGTCACCAGAAGGAGGGACATAATAAAGATTAGAGAAGAAATAAATAAAATTGAGAAGAATAAAACAATAGAAAAAAATCAATGAAACCAAGAGCTGGTTCTTTGAAAAAATAAACAAAATAGATAAACCCCTAGCCAGACTCATTAAGAGAAAAAGAGAATCTACACACATAAACACAATCAGAAATGAGAAAGGAAAAATCACGACAGACCCCACAGAAATACAAAGAATCATAAGAGAATATTATGAGAATCTATATGCTAACAAGCTGGAAAACATAGAAGAAATGGACAACTTCTTAGAAAAATACAACCTTCCAAGACTGACCAAGCAAGAAACAGAAAAACTAAACAGACCAATCACCAGTGACGAAATCGAATTGGTAATCAAAAAACTACCCAAGAACAAAACCCCTGGGCCTGATGGATTCACCTCTGAATTCTACCAGACATATAGAGAAGAAATAACACCCATTCTCCTTAAAGTTTTCCAAAAAATAGAAGAGGAGGGAATACTTCCAAACTCATTCTATGAAGCCAGCATCACTCTAATACCAAAACCGGGCAAAGACCTCACCAAAAAAGAAAATTACAGACCAATATCCCTGATGAACGTAGATGCAAAAATACTCAACAAAATATTAGCAAACCGAATTCAAAAATACATCAAGAGGATCATACACCATGATCAAGTGGGATTCATCCCAGGGATGCAAGGATGGTACAACATTCGAAAATCCATCAACATCATCCACCACATCAACAAAAAGAAGAACAAAAACCACATGATCATCTCCATAGATGCTGAAAAGCATTTGACAAAATTCAGCATCCATTCCTGATTAAAACTCTCAACAAAATGGGTATAGACGGCAAGTACCTCAACATCATAAAGGCTATATATGACAAACCCACAGCTAACATCATACTTAACGGCGAGAGCTGAAAGCTTTCCATCTAAGATCGAGGAACAAGACAGGGATGCCCACTCTCTCCACTGTTATTCAACATAGTACTGGAGGTCCTAGCCACAGCAATCAGACAAAACAAAGACATACAAGGCATCCAGATTGGTAAAGAAGAAGTCAAATTGTCACTATTTGCAGATGACATGATACTGTACATAAAAAACCCTAAAGATTCCATTCCAAAACTACTAGAACTAATATCTGAATTCAGTAAAGTTGCAGGAGACAAAATTAACACACAGAAATCTGTTGCTTTCCTACACACTAATGAAGAACTAACAGAAAGAGAAATCAGAAAAACAATTCCATTCACAACTGTATCAAAAAGAATAAAATACCTAGGAATAAACCTAATGAAGGAAGTGAAAGACCTGTACTCTGAAAACTACAAGACACTCCTAAGAGAAATTAAAGAGGACACTAACAAATGGAAATGCATCCCATGCTCTTGGCTAGGAAGAATAAATATTGTCAAAATGGCTATACTACCTAAAGCAATCTACAGATTCAATGCAATCCCTATCAAACTACCAACAGCTTTCTTCAATGAACTGGAACAAATAAATCTAAAATTCATATGGAACCACAAAAGACCCCGAATAGCCAAATCAATCCTGAGAAGTAGGAATGAAACCGGGGGAATTACACTCCCTGACTTCAAGCTCTACTACAAAGCCACAGTAATCAAGACAATTTGGTATTGGCACAAAAACAGACCCACAGACCAGTGGAACAGAATAGAAAATCCAAACATTAACCCAAACATATACAGTCAATTAATATTTGATAAAAGTGCCTTGGATATACAATGGGGAGATGACAGCCTCTTTAGCAGCTGGTGTTGGAAAAACTGGACAGCTACATAAAAGAGAATGAAACTGGACTACTGTCTAGCCCCATACACAAAGTAAACTCAAGGTGGATCAAAAACTTGAATGTAAGTCATGAAACCATAAAAGTCTTAGAAAAAAACATAGGCAAAAATCTCTTGGACATAAACATGAGCAACTTCTTCATGAACATATCTCCCCGGGCAAGGGAAACAAAAGCAAAAATGAACAAGTGGGAGTATATCAAGCTGAAAAGCTTCTGTACAGCAAAGGACACCATCAGTAGAACAAAAAGACATCCTACAGTATGGGAGAATATATTCATAAAAAAGATATCTGATAAAGGGTTGACATCCAAAATATATAAAGAACTCCTGCACCTCAACGAACAAAAAGCAAATAATCCAATTAAGAAATGGGCAGAGGACATGAATAGACACTTCTCCAAAGAAGAAATTCAGATGGCCAACAGGCACATGAAAAGATGCTCCGCATCGCTAATCATCTGAGAAATGCATATTAAAACCACAATGAGATATCATCTCACACCAGTGAGGATGGCCAACATCCAAAACACAAACAACAACAAATGTTGGCGAGGATGTGGAGAAAAGGGAACCCTCCTACACTGCTGCTGGGACTGCAAATTAGTTCAAACATTGTGGAAAGCAGAATGGAGGTTCCTCAAAAAACTCAAAATAGAAATACCATTTGACCCAGGAATTCCACTCCTAGGAATTTACCCTAAGAATGCAGCAGCCCAATTTGAAAAGGACAGATGCACCCCTATGTTTATTGCAGCACTATTTACAATAGCCAAGAAAAGGAAGCAACCTAAGTGTCCATCAGTAGATGAATGGATACAGAAGATGTGGTACATATACACAATGGAATATTATTCATCTATAAGAAGAAAACAAATCCTACCATTTGCAACAACATGGATGGAGCTAGAGGGTATTATGCTCAGTGACATAAGCCAAGCCGAAAAAGACAAGTATCAAATGATTTCACTCATATGTGGAGTATAAGAACAAAGAAAAAATACTGAAGGAACAAAACAGCAGCAGACTCACAGAACCCAAGAACGGACTAATAGTTACCAAAGGGAAAGGGACTGGGGAAAATGGGTGGGAAGGGAGGGATAAGAGGGAAAAAGGGGCATTACGATTAACAGATGTAATGTTGGGGGGGGCATGGGGAGGGCAGTACAAGTCAGAGAAGACAAGTAGTGATTCTATAGCATCTCAATGCACTGATGGACAGTGACTGTACTGGGGTTGGTGGGGGGACCTGATGAAGGGGTAGTTTAATAATCGTAATATTGCACATGTAATTGTAAATTAATGATAATAAAATAAATTATATTAAAAAAATAATAATAAAAAAATAAAATAATAAATAAAATAATAAAATAATTTTAGAGGTTGATATTTGGAATCAGGATAGGTTTTTTTCACATTATACCTACTCCTTATATGAAGTATGAATAATTTTATATTGTATAGCAGAATTATTTATATTGTTGTTATCCTTGCTTTTATTTTAAACAGCTTCTGTTCTTGCTTGGTAAAGAACTCATTTTACATGAAGGAAATTCTGAAATGACTTATGTGATTTTTTTTTCCTGTTCAGGAATATGAAATATTTGGTGGTAATTATGCAAATGATTTGGAAAAAAAAGTACCCATAAAAAACTATGGTTAGCTTGCTTTTGCTCAGCACAGCTAAATTATTGTTTTGAATTTTTCGTTCAAACATTTTTGTACCTGATTTTCAGAAATAATATTTCCTTTGCTTCTGCATTTAGTGAATAAATATGTGTAATAGCTTTCTTCATATTTATATAGTTTTGGATCATATCTATTAGAGTAATTGTCAAGTTTTCAAACACCTGCATTTTGCTACTTATGGTGAATATTAAAATCTAACCTTGCCTTTCAGCATTAATGCTTAAATGGGTATGTTTCAAACTGGGAAAAGTGTAATTTAATAGATATGTTTAGAAATGCATGCATACTCAAAACTGTCTATTCCCTGTCCTTAAAAATTGTCTGATCTTTATTCTCAGAGCTGGAGTTCTGTCAGGCCTGTTGCTGGGTGTGTACCCGTAGCATGCGTCATTCAAAGGAGCAAGGTGAGTTGGGTTTGGGTAAACAAGGTCAGTACCAGGAGAGGAATGTTTAATGTCAGATCTCCTAGGTGAGTATAGGCCAATCAATAGTACAAGATTCAGGTGATGAGGAATCAAATTGATCAGAAGGTTCCATGGCTCAGAGGAGTAAGGAAAATACCAGAATTTGACCATAAACAATGTAAAGCATCAAGACCATTCTTAATGGATTCTGATTTTGAAGCAAGGGTCCATGTGAATGAAGTTAGAGCAGGTTTGGGACAGAAATAATATTTGGGGAAAAAGAACCTTCAAAATATTCAAAAAGAACCTGCCTACCTTAGATCTACATAGTAGTCCTCCCTTACCCTCAGGGGATATATTCCAGGACCCCAGTGGATATCTGTAATCATGGACACTACTAAACCCTGTATATACTATATATTTTCCTATACATGTATACCTACGGTAAAATTTAACTTATACATTAGGCTCAGTAAAAGATTAACAATAACTCATAACAGAACAATTATCACAATACAGTGTCATAAAAGTTATGTGAAGGTGCTCTCTCTCAAAGTATCTTATTGTACCATATTTACCCCTCTCGTGGTGAGGTGAGATAATAAAATGCCTTCGTGATGAAGTGACATGAAAGTGAATGATGTAGGCGTTGTGATGGATATTTGGCTACTGTTGACCTTCTGACACTACAGCAGGAGGGTCGTCTCCTCCTGGACCACAGCTGACGTGGGTTAGCTAAGACCACGAAGGTGAGAGCAGATGAGGAGGGACTGATGTGCTGTGAGTGGCGATTCTTTGGAAAAGTTTGTTGCTCTTGGGGCTTTGATGATGACACTTCCGTTTTCTCAGTTTAAGACCTTTGTGACTGCCTTTTTCTTGGCAAAACTTTCTAGAATGACAAAAGAAGGTGACCTATTAGGGTCTGAGGAGTATTTACTATGCTGTGCACAGCTAAGTCATGTTTAGTTGGCCTGGTCATTCTCTGCCCAATTATTTGAAGCTCTCTGCTTCAAAAAGCTAGCTCACGGTCACTAAACAGTTGATTTTTGCTCTCTCCAAACAAAACATTCTACGATAGTCACTTAGAGATTATTTTTGTAATTTGTAAACAAATAATTTTAAAATTCCCAAGAACTGAACTTAAGGTGCAGAATGACAATTATTAGGGAAATTGATTCACTAGAAATTAGAGAATATGTTCTGAACAAGGAAGCCCAATTCAGATAATATAAAAAAATAATATAAATAAATAAGTAAATGTATTTTTTATTCCTTTTTTTTTTCTAATGATAACCACCAGTCTGTCCTCTGTATTTAGGAGGTATTTGCCTTTCACTTAGCATAATACATTCTAGTTCCATCCATGTTGTTGCAAAAGGCAAGATTTCATGGCTAATATACCATTATCTTTTTTTATCCAATCATCTATCAAAGAACATTCAATAGGCTGCCTTCTAGTTTTACTGATGGTTTTCTTTGCTTTGCAATTCTGTTTATTCTTTATTCAGTAAGCACACTGACATTTTTAGTGTCTACTGTGTAAACAACATTTTGGATTACTCATACTATGTTTAATTAACACCTGAATATTTCATGTAGGCACAGATAGAAAAATTTAATAGAATCTCATTTAAAAATGGAAAGGAGATTTTTTATTGACAATGCAGCTTTAATTTTTATGATTAACCAATGCTTTAAAAAATCATTTTAATAATGTAGGTAAGCACACAGCCACCCTAGGAAGATATTTTTCCTTAATGTATAATACACAGGAAGAGATTGTTGTCAGTACTGAAACTAGTCTTTATTTCAGGTTGGTGCTTTCAGATCTATGATGCAATGTGGTAAAATGTATTCTTTAACACATTTATTTATTTCATATTCACTACTTACTGACCATCAGTAGTCATTAGAGCAATTTCAACATATTGGTGCTATAAAAACAAATGGAAGACCTGTGGTTTCAAGGAGCTTGTAGCACAGTGGAGTGAGTTATCAAGATCAGCGGGTTAACAGCTGTCATGCTACCTCCGTATTAACAGCTAACATTTGAGTGTTAAACACTTTACATGTATGAACTCATTTGTTTGCTACAACAGTTCAAAAAAGGTGAGCCTCTTAATGTGATCCTCATTTTACAGATAAGTGCTTCACAGAAACAGTAAAGTAATTAGATTAACGGCACATAACTAATCAATATCATATCCAATTTTTGAACCTAGGCAGTGTAGCTCCAAAGTCTGTGTTTTAATCTACTCCACAAGAAAGACAAAGGCCCAGGGTGCTGCTGGAGCGTAGAGATAATCCCTATCAGTCAGGCTCATGAAAATCTTTAGAGTGGAGGTTCAGTTTCCATGAAAGGAGAGGAACAGGTCTCTGAAGAGTGGGAACTGCCCTGTGAGACGTGAGGGATAGTCTGTGGATCTGAGGATGCCCAGAAGTTCTGTGAGGTTGATTAGAAGTGTTAGTATGGAAAATGGCAGAAAATAGAGAAAGGACTTTAGGGCAAACATCAGGACATGAGGAACCTTGGATAATTATCTGGGAAATTGGAAATTTATTCTGGAAGATGGCAGGGCAAGGAACTATTGAAATATTTTAAGGGCTTTAAGCAAGGAAGCGATATGATCACCCTTGCCTTTTCGAAAGTTCATCTTGGTAACGGTCTGGGAGATGAAATGGAGGAGTAGTTAGGGGACAATTGAAGTACACCAAAGGCTGATGAAACCCAACCATAAATGCTGATATGGGAAGGAAAAGGAGACTATACTAATTAAAATAACTATGACTGTAAGAACTCTCCGTGTGCTAGGCATTTTGCTTGGCACTTCACATGTGTAATCTCTCTAATTCCTAAGCAGTTCTGAGAGAGAGGTTATTACCGATGTTTTATAAGGAGGTAATAAGGGCTTAGAGAGATTAAGTAATTTACCCAAGGTTTACAGCTTGACTGAAATCCAGGGTTTGTCTTCTTTCTAGTCTATGATGCTGCTTTCCATAAAAGTCCTTAAGGACAAATATTTTTTGCAGATTTCAGAGAAAACTAGTAGTAGAATGAATGATAAATTAGAAATATGAATTTAGATTAACACATATTTCTTGTATGAGTGTGAAATTTGGAATCATTTCATCAAAGTGTGGAGCAAGGAAATTCTAATATAATTTTCTCAAAAGAAATATTTATATTTGCTGCATTCATTTATTATCTCTTACTCCTCAAATTCTGATCTGAGGCATCTCATCTGAACCACAGCAACTCTTGATAAAGTCAGCAGTCTCCTGCCTGTCACTAAACCCAGAGAATATTCTAAGAATACTCTTCTTAGCTTGCTTCTCAGTAACACTCAACTCTGTTTTCCACTTTCTTGCATTGAGCCATTCTCATCATTTGAATTTCTTGCTATAATGCTCTTGGATTTTCTATCTCACTGTGTCCTTGTCAGGCTTATCATTGTGGGCCATTACATATTTAAGTTGCTTAAGCTTGGTGGTAGAATCTCTCATTGTCATCTCTTACATTTTCATTCACCTTTAGGACTGCAATTATTACCTACACAGAGATAACAATTATTATCTAGATGCACTTATTCAATTACTACAGAGATATACTTATCCAGGCCCCTTCCCCTGATATCCCTTTTTGAAAATCTCAAAAACACCTCAAATACAGGATGTAAAAAAAAAAAATAAACTCATGATATTCTCTCTCAGCTTTCCTGGTCTCTGTGAATAGCACAGCAATCCACTTATTTTTATAAGCAAAACCTTAGCAGTCATCTTAGACACATCACTCCTCCTCACCTTTCATATCTAAAGCATCACCAAGTCCTGTCAACATGTTTCCTAAATACTTCTCAGATCATTTTTTTCATGTGCACAGCCCACATCCCCTGCTGTACTTACTGCTACAGCAATAACCTACAAACAGATCTCCCCAATTCTCTAAACTTCCCTTTAATCTACTCTCCATACTGCATTGCAGACTGACCCATCAAAATACACTTGTGATCATTGTATGCTTAATACCCTTTAAGGATACATATCACTCTCAAGATAAAGGTAGAATTGTTACGATGGCCTTCAGGACCCTTAGCGTGCAACCTCTGCCTTCTGCTCTAACTTCATCTTGTACCAGTTTTCCTCTACCTTTTTCCATGCAGTCCCTCTGGCCTTCCTCCATTCCTTCACACTCGCTATTTGCCTATACTGTTCCTTTTTGTTGGTACACATTTTCCCCCACTCTGATAGATAGTTTTAAATTCGTGTATCACTTCCTCTAAGAATTTTCTGCTGACCTCTCTATATCAAATCTCTCTATTATGTGTATGAGGGCCTTAAGGGAAGGTCAAAAGGAGTTCCTTATCTGTTACAGTTTTAGTTGTCAATGGACATACTTAATATAAAATGTCAGTGAACTAGATTTACACATCACACTTGGATTTAAAGATCAAGTTTTCTTGAACAGGCTGCCTTTGAAAGTCAAAAGCATGGTGGTTTTCTACAATGTCTGCCTGCTCTTTTTGGGAGATCTGTGCTAAATTTACCAGCACAAAGGTACATGTGGGAGGATTTGTGTATATGATAATAGGTAGATATTTATGCTTAAAATAATGCATTCAGATTTTTGTTATATCATTTTATGGGTTAAATAGTAGCAGAAAACCCAGGAAGAAGGCAGAAGTAGTAGATATGAGAGGGAAGATCTTTGGAGGAGGATATATTCATGTACAAGGGACTTGGAAAAGACTAGCTGTAACAACTCGGTAGGAAAAAGACACAAAGGGAAATGGTGTTGAAGTAATGAAAAGGACATAACTCCAATCCCAGTCAGTTCAAAATATTTAAACCAGTAGGACTTGATATCTGATTTATTCCAAGTATATTTAGGCTTGATTTGGTAGAGGCAAGGCCTTCCTCAGCAATGGTTCTTTGAGGCCCTGCTTTGTGACTTTGAATTGCCTAGCCAACTTCAAAGGAATGGCCTAAACTGCTTTCATTCTCTTTTTTATTAACTTAAATTTTCTCCTATGGTTTTTATAAACAAAAATGCTTTTCTTTGTCCTGCCAAAAATTTTAGAAACAATAAACACAACTAGACATTTCCCTCAAAACTCAGACAGAAACAAAATAAACTCCTTTTAGTTGAGAACTTTTTTTTTTCCATCCAAGATGAGAAGAATTTTATTTTTTAGGAGTGTAAGAGGGTATAAAAGACAAGTATGCAGAACATCCAGCCCCATAGAGAAAGAGATAAAAATATCACAGATAAATGTTTCAGCTCAGTTTTTATAACTGATGTTTCCTAAAAGACATGGATAATTTTCAGAAGAACCTTTGCTTCCCAAATAAAACTATAATATAACCCATACTCAAATGATACCAATGGACTCACAGGTCCCTATCAGATAAGCATATTTGAATTGCAATCAAATTCTAGCACCTTGAACTCTGTAAGGCTCTCTGACTGCTATCCCAACTGGTTTTCCTTCAAACTATGGAAAATACAACTCTTGGATTAAGAAGGAGCATGCAAGGCAAATGAGACACCTAGGTGAACCATAATACATCTTGCTGGAGATGTTTATTTTTTAAAAATAAAATTCTGTACTTACAGAAATATGTATTATGGAGTAAAATGAAAATCCATATGTGTTTTTAAGACCAAACATCAACTTGAAAATAGCTTGGTTCTTGTGGGTCCTGGGTTTACCTTTTCACTCTCCTTTGATGTCTCAATATTTTAATAGGAAAGTTTAAGAAGCCACAAATAGGCCATCCCCAAGGTTTCTTTAAAGTTTAGTATATATTGAAAAAAAATGTTTTTAATAGAAAAACACAAAGGGAAGTGGAACTATGTCTGTGGTAACTCACAAACACTTTCTTAATTCATGACTCCTTTCTGATACATCCAACTGAATGTCACCTCCTTCTCTTTGAAAATGCACAGAGTCACATTCTGATTAAACAAAGAAGTGGCATAGTGAAAGAACATGTGCTCCAAATCTTCATTCATTGCTTACATCTTAGATAGTTACTGAACTTCTAGGCCTGTTTCTTTGTCCTTCAAATGGGGATGTGGTATATTTAGTGTTGTTTCACAGGTCCCTTATGCCCTGTTCAGTTTTATTCGATCCTTTTTCTTTCTGTTCCCCAGAGTCAATTTCTTTTAGCTTCAAGTTTGCCAATCTTTTCTTCTCCCTTTGAATCCCTCTACTGAATTTTTCATTTCAGTCATTGTACATTTCAGATCTAGAGTTTCTTTTTGATTTCTATTTTAGGTCTTCTAACACTTCATTGATATGTCTGTTTTGTTTACACATCATTTTCTTTACTTTCTCCACATCTTCCTTTAGTTCTTTGAGCATCTTTTAGTTTTGTTTTGTTGATTTTTTTCCTTTGAATAGTCACATTCCTGTTTCTTTGTATGCACTGTGATTTTTTTTGACCTCTGGATGTTTGTATTAGTAATATGGAAACTCTGGAGACCTAATTCTCCCCCTTCCTGGGTTTTGCTCTTTTTTGATTTTTGTTGGCTATCTCTGTGCCATGGATCCACTTGAGGTATAAATTTAAGGTCTTTTCATGTTTTCTCTGAGCCTTTCTCTGGACATATATATTCACCTTCTAATTTTTCTGTATATAAATATTTGAATTCTTTAATCTCTGACTTGTGAAAGAGGAAAAAATAGAAAATGAAGAGAGGGAAAAGGGTATCGTACCTTTAAATCCTCTGGAAGTCATTTCAGCCAGAGTGGGACGTTCTTACAACAATGGAGAGAGATATAACAATGGATACCACCTATTTGCTGCTTCTGATTCAGAGGTGCAGACAATCCTTGGTCAAAGCAGAGATCACTAATATTTGTAGGATGGGGTCCTCTTTGCCCACACTGGAGCCTGAAATGCTGTGTTGAAGCTGTTTCAGGAAGTAGGTGTACAGCTGCCTGCTATGTAGCTGGGGAAAATGTAGCTGATACTGTGCTAAGAGCTGAGATTGACCAAAGTTAATCACAGTCCACCATGCAAGTCCTCCTTTGGAATTTGCAAGACTTCAACACACTGTAGGGTCCTAAAATTGTTGTATCAGACATATCCTGCCAAGGTGATTATTTTCCAGGTTGGGAAACAGATTTCCTGGTGGTACCTACCTTGCTATCTTTTCTATCATGGTAGTGCTGGCTTTATTAAATAAGTTTGGAGGAGTTCTCTCCTCTTCTATTTATTGGAAGAGTTTGAGAAGGATTAGTATTAATTCTTTGAATATTTAGTAGAAATCACCAGTGAAGTCATGTGATCCTAAACTTTGGGTGTGAGGTTTTTGATTACTGATATGATTTCCTTCCTAGCG
Organism: Smutsia gigantea; assembly: GCA_032199065.1. Taxonomy (NCBI): domain Eukaryota; kingdom Metazoa; phylum Chordata; class Mammalia; order Pholidota; family Manidae; genus Smutsia; species Smutsia gigantea. The sequence continues at coordinate 15,309 of JAVSCE010016824.1, forward strand.
ATTGGTCTGTTAAGAGCTTCTTTGTCTTCACGATTCAGTCTTGATAGTTGCTAGGTATCTAGGAATTTATCCACTTCTCAGTGGTCCAGGTTGTTGGCATATAATTATTTAAAGTCCTTTCTTATAAGCCTTTGTATTTCCATGGTATCAGTAGTAACATCTCTTTGTTTCTGATTTTATTAATTCTTTTGTTCTTGATGTGTCTAGCTAAAGGATTGGCAATTTTTTTTTCAAAGAGCAATGTCTTAGTTTCATTGATATTTTTAGTCTATATTGCATTTATTTCTGCCCTGAATTTTATTATTCCCTTCCTTGTACTAAGTTTGGGCTTCATTTGCTCTTCTTCTTCTAGTCTCTTGACCCCTTTATCTCTAGGAAATGCCCTATTTTTGTATTACTGTCTATTTCTCTACTTAGGTCTGTTAATATTTTCTTTACATATTTAGGTACTCTGAAGTTGGGAGCATCAATTTTTACAAATGTTGTATATTTTTCTAGGATTGACCCCTTTACCTCTAGATAATGCTCTCATCTCTTCAAAGTTGGGGTAGCATTAGTTTCCATTTGCAGAGAATACCTTTTTATATCCTTTACTTTTCAGTCTGTGTGTATCCTTACATCTGAAATGAGTCTCTTGTAGACAGTATATCAGTACATCTTTTTAAAAAAATCCATTCAGCTACTATGTGTCTTTGGATTAGTGAATGTAGTCCAGTGACATTTAAAGTAATTATTTTTACATGTGGACTTAATTTCTGGATGTTTTGTAGTATATTTGTTCTTTTTTTGCAATGATTATACTTTGTAGTGGTATGCTTAGATTCCTTTCTCTTTGTGTACCTACTACATGGTTTTTCTTTGTGCTTAACATGAGGATTACATAAAACAACTTATATTTATAATGATCTGGGTTTTTTTTTATTGCTAACCAGTTAAGTGTAAATGTATTCTCAAGCTCCATGTTTTCATTTCCCCTGCCCATGTTTTGCTTTTGATGTCACTACATCGTTTAACGTTCTACCTAGAATTCTAAGTGATTAATCCATCACCTTTACAACATCATCCTAAATTTTACTATAGATTTACCTTTACCACTGAGATTTATATGTTCCTGTTGCAAGTCAATGCCTTTCCATCTTAAACAAGTCCTTTAATGTTTATTGTAAAGCTGGTATAGCATGATAAACTTCTTTTCACTTGTGTGGAAAACTCTCCAATTCTGAATGTCAACTTTTCTGATCAGACTATTCTTGGTCAGGAATTTGTTTTCTTTTCAGTGCTTTTAATATATTATACTGATACTTTCTGGCCTGCAAAATTTCTTCTGAAAAATCTCATAATCTTATGGGGGTATCCTTGTACATAACAAGTTGTTTGCTCCTTGTCTTTACTTTTTGACATTTGAATTATAATGTGTCTTGGTGTGGGTCTCTTTGGATTCCTCTTATTTTGAACTCTCTGGTCTTCCTGGATCTAGATGTCTGTTTCCTTCTCCAGTTAGGGAAGTTTTCAACTACTATTTTTTCGAATATATGTTTTGCCCCTTTTTCTTCTAGTCCCTATTTGGGATTCCTGTAATGCAATTTTAGTCTACTTTATGTTGTCCCATAATTCCCTCAAGGTACCTTTACTTCTTTATTCTTATTTCTTTATGCTGCTGTGATTGGATGAGTTCCACTGCCCTGTCTTTGAGTTCACTGATCCTTTATTTTGCTTCACCTCATCTGATTCTGAACCCCTCTGGCATATTTTTCAGTTTGCTTATTCTTCAATTCTGTGACTTTTATTTGTACTTCATTTTCTCTTTGTTGGTCTTTACTCATCAATTCTTAACTCAGCACAATGAGCATCTCAATGACCATTAGTTTGAATTCTTTATCAGGTAAATTGCTTTTGTTTTATTAAGGTCCTTCTCTGAGGTGTTATCTTGTTTTTTTATTTGGAACATATGTCCCTGATTCTTCATTTTGTTTGACCATCTTTGTTGGTTTCTGTGCGTTAGATAAAACAGCTACTTCTCCCAGTCTTGAAGGAATAGCCTGTGCAGAAAATGAGTCTCATTCAAACTTTCCCTCGCTCATGATAGTCTCTTATATCTTTGTGGTTGTCCAAGAAGCATTATTTTAAGGTATACAAATACATACAGACTTGTAGGATACAATCATAAGCCCTCCTATCCACCAAAGGCAGGCAATCAAGGGGCATCCCCTGACTCCTAAACCAGACAAGGGTATTACCTTATCTGAGAATTACAGTCTATATCCCGAAGAACAGAGATGTAAAAATTCCCAAAACATTAGCAAACTGAAATCAACAATACATTAAAAGGATCATACACCATAGCCAAGTATAATTTATTTTTAGCTTTTGGGGAAAGGGTGTTGCTGGCCAGGGAAGAATCCCCTATAAAACTGGTGAAACTGAAATACATCAAGGGGAAGGGTAGATTGGGCAAATCTGTTTTTTTTGCACACAGTTTGCTGGAATTTTCAAGCCAGCGTCAACATCACCCATCTCTTCCGGCCCCAGCTCACACTCTGCAGCCACTGACATTCTACTTCCTGCCTTCCCCTTCCAGGAGGAATGCCATTGGCAGGTCCTTGGTGACTGGCAGACACCAGACCAATTACATACCAGGAATGAAAGGAAATGAGATAATGGCTGTATTCTCCCAACCCCTTGCCCCAGATTGATGGGAGGCTCTGCAGTGGTAAACACCTATTGATATGTAAGTGAACTAAGGCTAGGTGGGAGATTATGAAAATTTTGTAATTTACCCCACACTATTCCAGAGCTGCAAGGATGACACATCATGTATCAATCAACATGGTATACCACATTAACAAGATATAGGATAAAAGTCATATGATCATCTCAATAGGTACATAAAAAGGATTTGATAAAATTCAACACCCATTTTTAAAACCAAGTGGGTATAGAGGAACAATATCAACATAGTAAAGGTCATATATGACAAGCCCAGGGTGAACACCATCACCAAATGTGAAGAGCTGAAAGTGTTTCCTGTAATATCAAGATAAAGGCAAGGAGTGCCCATTTTTGCCCCTTTTATTCAGCATAGTATTGGAGGTCTCAGCCAGAACAGTTAGGCATGAAAAAGAAATGAAAACATTCCAATAAGAAAAGAAGAGGTAAAGTGTCACTATTTGCATATGACATGGTATTATGTGTACAATAAACCCCAAAACCCTTACAGCCAATAAAAGAATTAAATAAAGTTGCAGGATGTAAAATCAATATAAAACCCTGTTCTAATCCTATACACTAATAACAATATATCAGAAAGAGAAATTAAAACAATCCCATTTACAATTGTTTGAAAAACAATAAAATACTTAGGAATAAATTTAACCAAGGAAGTGAATGGTCTGTACACTGAAATCTGTAAGACATTGATGAAAGAAATTGGAAAAGATATGAATAAATGGAAAGATACTACACATTCTTTGATTGGAAGAAGTAATATTATTAAAATGTACATACTAACTTAAGGAGATTCAATGCAATCACTCTCAGAATTCCAATGGTGTTTTTCACAGAACCACAAAAGACCCCAGACAGGCAAAGAAATCTTGAGGAAGAAGAACAAATCATTTTTCCTGATGTCAAAATATATTACAAAGCTATAGAAATCAAAATTGTATGTACTGCTACAAAAAATGACACATAGATCAATGGAATAAAATAGCCCAGAAATAAATCCACACATGTATGGTCAAATGATTTATAACAAAGGCATCAAGACTATCCAATAGCAAAGGACAATCTTTTCAATGAGTGGCGTTGGGAAAATTGGACAACCACCTGCAAAAGAATGAAACTAAACAGCTATCTTACAGCATACACAAAACCTAATTCAAATAGACTAAAGACTTGAACATAAGACCTGAAATTACAAAACTCCTAGAGAAAGAATAGGTAGTAATCTTCATATAGGTCTTGGCAATTAACTCTTGGATCTGATACTAAAAGCTAAGGTAATAAAAGCAAAAACAAACAAACAAATGGGACCACATCAAACAAAGTTTCTGCACAGCAAAGGAAACCATCCACAAAATGAATGGGAGAAGATAAATCTTATAAGAGGTAAATATCTAAAATAAAGAACTCATACAGTTCAACAGCAAAAATCAAACAATCATCTCACACCAGTAGGAATGGCTATTTATCCAAAAAACAAGAAATAAGAACTTGTGTTAGGAAGAAAAGGGAACCTTTGTGCACTGTTTTTGGGAATGAAATTGTTATAGCCACATTAGATAACAGTATGGACATTCCTCAGAAAATTAAAAATAGAACTACCATATGATCCACGTGATTTCCACATCTGTGTATTTACTGAAGAAAATGAGAACACTAACTTGAAAAGAGGTATGCATTCCACGTTCATTGCCGTTTTATTTATTATTGCCAAGATTTGGAAGCGTCCTCTATTGGTGGGTGAATGGATGAAGAACACATGGTTTGTGTATGTGTATGTGCATATAAAAATGGAATACCTTTAGCCATAAAAACGAAATCTTGTTATTTGCAACAACATGGATGGAGCTTGAGGACATTTTGCTAAGTGAAAAAAGTCAGAGAAAGACAAATACAGGATGATCTCACTTATATGTGGAATCTAAAAATAAATTAGTTCATATACACAGAACACAGATTTGTGGGGTTGGTGGGCATAAGGGGTCAAAGGATACAGACTTCCAGTTATAAATAAGTGAGTCATGGGTATGGAATGTACAGCATGGTGTGTGTAGTTAATGATATATACTGCATGTTCAAAAATTCCTAAGAAATTAGACCTTCAAAGTTCTAAACAAAAAAAACTATAACATTGAATGGTGATTGATATTAACTTATCAATTATTATCAAGACTTATTGTGGTGATCACTTACAATATATACAAATATCAAATCATATCTTATACCTGAAACTAATAATTACATGTCAATTTAAGAAATATTTGAAAAGCTAATTATTTTTAATTAGTGTTTTTCCATGGATGTGCTCTTGGTTCTGGTATTTTAGGCAGGACCATGTTTCAGTTCAGGGATAATCATGTTTATGATGATATATTTGACATTCCACCCCAAATGCTAAATATTCTCTCGGTCATATGACAATCAAAAGGGCTTCCCACATTTCCAATTACCTCTCTAGTTTGGAGACTGTGCCTTTTAATTAAAGAGGATGGTTGTTAGGATAAGAAATAACAACAACACCTTTGTTTAGGAATGGTGAAGAATTTTGGAATTTAGGAAAAATTGAGGAATGTATCAAAAAATAGATGAAGTTCACGGGAGACTTCAGATTTCAAAGCCAATGAAGCTTACGTTAAAAAAAAAAAGACACATGCTTTAAAAACATACACCTAGGTATATTTTCTTTTTAAAATAGTGCAGCAAAAAAGATTTTAATGATTACTAGGTTAGAGAAGTCAATGGTAACTCAAAAAGATCTAACAGAATAAGAAAGAAGAAATCTCATGGGAATCTTGGATTTAATAACAGAGAAAACCAAGATCAAAAAAATTTTTTCACATTTAGTCTGTCAAGTTGCAGATAGAAGATTCATTACACAGCCAATTGGGGTGTCACTGTTTGAAGACTGGGACAACTATAGAGTATGATTCCATAAAATCTGGACAGCTTCAAATACTGAAAAATTATTGAGTGTGTTTCAAGGTGACTAAGTTATTGAAATGTACATGTTGCTTGCGCCCTGGGAAAAATACTCAAGAAATTTATGGAATTATAAATCTAAAAGAACCTGCAGGAGCATGATGTAAAAATAAAGGTAAAAGGCAAGTCCACAGTTAGTTGGAACAAATCCTTGGCTAGAGAATGGGATTAGGGAATTTCTCCAGATGGAATAACTATTCACAAGAGGTAAGATCTTTTAGAACAAGGAGTGGTGGTTCATGGCTAGACCTGACAATGAATGCCTAAGAAATAAAACACAGAAGCTATAACTGAAGTACAAAAAGAATCTTTAAATACTGAAATGGCCTGTTCCTCAGTGTAATGGTATAAATAGTAGTGACTGACCTGTGTGATTCTTCATGCTTCTGATCTGCTTACTCAAAGCAGATGACATTTACTGTTGAACTTTGAGCACATTTCTGTGAGGACCGTGGAGAGCTATGTTCATGTTTTATGTGTGATGTACATTGCTTGTTGATGCTTTAGTAGTTAACCACAGCATAGATAAACCAAACTGGAGTTGTCAGTATTCTAATATTGCACAAAATAAATGCTCCCAGCTAGCACAGAACTCATAAATTTTAAATCATTTACTTTTGCCAACTCTATACAATTAAATTGGAGACATATATTGGATGATAAGAGTACTATCATGTCTGTTTCTAATTAGACAGCAAGAATATAAATAAGAGGGACCTCAAAGGTGAGCATTTCTTCCAAGAGAAGAATAAGTAGAATAAAATTGATGGGATTCAGAGGCCTTGGGAAACTGAAGACAGCCATGAGTAATTAGAAGGGGTCAGAATACCATTTGGGGGAATAAATGACTGGGCTTATCCACATTATAAATCTGACTGTTGCCAATCTACTATAAATCTAAATTACTCCATTCTCAGGAGAAATTAGAGGTTTTAGAAAGAGTTAAGAGTCCAGCTGGCATACCACATAAACCTAAAAAGAAGGAGAGCAGACCAGTCTTATGGTTCTGGCACTTTGGTAGGACTAGGGTATCTGTCTTATACTCAGGAGATAGAGAACAGGTAGAATCCATGGTACTTCATTATCGATTCTGGGGTTTCACTTTCCAAGATTAAAAATATCCTTCCTTTCTAAGATAAAAAATTTGAGAGGTTATAAATTCTGCAGCTATAGAGTTCAAAGAAAACAATTTAAATCTGAATGTGGAAGAAGTAGGTTTTTGTGGGGTGCTCTTGGCCTAAAGTGTTAGAATCTGATTAAATCAAAATATAGATTTGAGCAACAGACAAATTGATATACATTGAATCACATCATACCCATCTCTTGTGTGTCCACAATTATTAAATCCCTGGGAAGCTAGGAGAGATGTCAGATAAATAACATGTACAGAAATAGATGTCTGGGCCTAGGATTTAGGTAGTTGGGAAGTACTCGTATAGATGGAACTGTATAGGAGGCCCTCCAACAAACCAAAAATGGTATAATACACCTTAAGAATCAATGATTGATGTGCGTATATAAATGGTATAATACACCCTCGGAATCAATTATTGATGTGAATATACAGAAAAGACTGATCTGCCTTGCTTCTATATCAAATATTGACCCAATCTCTGTATAAAAGACCTATGGTCAATTTTAGGTAGAATATATATCCTAGTTTGCCTGGAGCTACTGGTCTTGTCTCTGCATACTTATTCATACACTCATGCTTGTCTTAGAAGGCATCCTTCTTTGGAAGACAAATAATATGATCATCACACAACTATGGAGGGCTTAATATCAATGGGAATGTTTCTAAACTGGCAAAAGACTCAGATTTAGCAAGCAAATTTTTGTCTGTATCCCTGAAAGAGGTATGGCAGTATAAAAATGCATTTTGGCAGAAGTTTTACAGTTGGTGTGGTTGTTATTCTGCAGATTTTCTGGTGCATGTCATGAAACTTCAATAGATATATGACAAGTCCATCAAGGATAACATAAGGGATAGAATTATTAATGTCCATGTCAGAGGATGAAGATAAGGAAATAAATGACTATTTTAGGGACTTGACGATGGTTGTTTGGAAGCAAATGGGGAAGAAACAATACTTGGGAATTAACTGCTGGAAGGAAAAAGATAAATGAGAACAAGAACTAGTTAATTAGGTCACTGCTTAGACCAACAGTGAAATAGCTACCTCTGTTTCTGTTTTTAATGGATTCAACCAGGAAATTAAATGGAGAATAATGAAATTGTCCTGCCTAAAGACTCAGGTTGTAGGTAATACCCACTACAACTGGACAGTCCATCATGGAATTGTGGAAGGCAGCTTTCTTGAGCAAATGTATCTGCTTCTCAGAACAAAATATCCCTCAGATGGGATAGGCATCCCAGTGTTTATTCCTATAGGGGCAGAGGATACTTGAAGCTAGGCCTTTGGACTTTAAGACTAAGTTAACTTCTCTGACAGTTTTCTTAGTAACAAAACTGATATTTTGGCCTCTTTCTGCATCTCTATCTAGAATATTTGTCATCACATTCCCAGTGCCTGGAACACAGTAGTGTTTGTTGGAATAGTGCATTAATTTAGGATATTTTAATTTAATTGTTCTAATTAATTTTAATTCTTATAATAACTTTGTGAGGTACCAAAAGCTTTTCTTAACAAAATGGCAAACTGCAGCTCAAAAGGTTAAATGACTAAGAAGCAGATTGATGTCTGTTCCCAAATTTTATCCTTATTTCCTTATGACAGGCTTCCTCTTGAGGAAGCAAGACAATCATTTTGTTGAATAGACTGGCAATAATATAGGAATTGGGGTTAAACTAAGCAGGTTGAGGGATGTTTGTAAAAATCTTAAATACCAGATTAAGAAACCTGAAATAATGTTGATTACTTATGATAGTCACTGGAAAAATTTTAAGGAAAATCATACATTATATTTGTTGAGACAAACAGTAAATTTGAAAGTAGTACATTAAAGCTTAGAGACCATTTGGGAGGCTGATGGATACTAATCTGTTGCATGAGGCTATTATAGCCTGAATTAGGTTGGTGACAACAGAAATGGAAAATGAAGGGAATTTTAGGATATGTAGGTTTTTTTAATTAAGAGATATTAAAAATATTAGTATATTATTAGAGTTACATTTTGCCTTTGTTCCCCAATAAGTACACCCAAGTAATTATACAATCCCGGATTATTCATAAAACATGTAGCAGATGCCAGAAAGTGCTCCATTACTCTTTATAAATCTGTGAGCAGAACCATGGAATAATGTTATTTCTCAAAGGCAAACTCAATGCTCCCATACCTGAAGTGGTACCACCACTATAGTTTAACAGCAGTTTAAAAACTAAATTAAAATCAACCATTAATCTTTCTCCTTAAGGAACCACTTTGATTTTACTATTCCTCTGCTAGAAAGCCTTCCAAAAAAGTCTCTGTTATCTTCCAGAACTCATAACTAGTTCACGATAATGTGGATCCAACCAGCCTTTTTATCCCTATCAATTCTATTCCCCTGTAAAAAAATTCATATAAGAAAAAAAGGGTCAACATCCCTTATTTTACCCAACATTTTTTAAATAATTTACTTTGGTATAATTAATCTACAATTACATGTACAATATTATGGTTATTAAACTACACCCATCATCAGGTCCCCGCCACCAACCCCATTACAGTCACTGTCCATCAGCATAGTGAGATGCTATAGAATCACTACTTGCCTTCTCTGAGTTGTACAGCCCTCCCCGTGCCCCCCCAACATTATATCTGCTAATCGTAATGCCCCTTTTTCCCTCTTATCCCTCCCTTCCCACCCATCTTCCCCAGTCCCTTTCCCTTTGGTAACTATCAGTCCGTTCTTGGGTTCTGTGAGTCTGCTGCTGTTTTGTTCGTTCAGTTTTTTTCTTTGTTCTTATACTCCACAGATGAGTGAAATCATTTGATACTTATCTTTTTTGGCTTGGCTTATTTCACTGAGCATAATACTCTCTAGCTCCATCTATGTTGTTGCAAATGGTAGGATTTGTTTTCTTCTTATGGCTGTATAATATTCCATTGTGTATATGTACCACTCCTTCTTTATCCATTCATCTACTGATGGACACTTAGTTTGCTCCCATTTCTCGGCTATTGTAAATAGTGCTGCGATAAACATAGGGGTGCATATGTCTGTTTCAAACTGGGCTGCTCCAGTATTAGGGTAAAATCCTAGGAGTAGAATTCCTGGGTCAAATGGTATTTCTATTTTGAGTTTTTTGAGGAACCTCCATACTGCTTTCCACAATGGTTGAACTAATTTGCATTCCCACCAGCAGTGTAGGAGGGTTCCCTTTTCTCCACATCCTCGCCAACATTTGTTGTTGTTTGTGTTTTGGATGTTGGCCATCCTTGCTGGTGTGAGGTGTTATCTCATTGTGGTTTTAATCTGCATTTCTCAGATGATTAGCGATGTGGAGCATCTTTTCATGTGCCTGTTGGCCATCTGAATTTCTTCTTTGGAGAAGTGTCGATTCATGTCCTCTGCCCATTTCTTAATTGGATTATTTGCTTTTTGTTTGTTAAGGTGTGTGAGTTCTTTATATATTTTGGATGTCAACCCCTTATCAGATACGTCTTTTATGAATATATTCTCCCATACTGTAGGATGTCTTTTTGTTCTACTGATGGTGTCCTTTGCTGTACAAAAGCTTTTCAGCTTCATATAGTCCCACTTGTTCATTTTTGCTTTTGTTTCCCTTGCCCGGGGATATATGTTCATGAAGAAGTTGCTCATGTTTATGTCCAAGAGATTTTTGCCTATGTTTTTTTCTAAGAGTTTTATGGTTTCATGACTTACATTCAGGTCTTTAATCCACCTTGAGTTTACTTTTGTGTATGGGGATAGACAGTAGTCCAGTTTCATTCTCTTACATGTAGCTGTCCAGTTTTTCCAACACCAGCTGCTGAAGAGGCTGTCATCTCCCCATTGTATATCCAAGGCTCCTTTATCAAATATTAATTGATTGTATATGTTTGGGTTAATGTTTGGATTTTCTATTCTGTTCCGCTGGTCTGTGGGTCTGTTTTTTGTGCTAATACCAAACTGTCTTGATTACTGTGGCTTTGTAGTAGAGCTTGAAGTCAGGGAGCATAATTGCCCCTGTTTTATTCCTCCTTCTCAGGATTGCTTTGGCTATTTGGGGTCTTTTGTGGTTACATATGAATTTTAGAATTATTTGTTCGAGTCCATTGAAGAAAGCTGTTGGTAGTTTGATAAGGATTGCATTGAATCTGTAGATTGCTTTAGGAAGTATAGCTATTTGACAATATTTATTCTTCCTAGCCAAGAGCATGGGATGAATTTCCATTTGTTAGTGTCCTCTTTAATTTCTCCTAGGAGTGTCTTGTAGTTTTCAGAGTATAGGTCATTCACTTCCTTCATTAGGTTTATTCCTAGGTATTTTATTCTTTTTGATGCAATTGTGAATGGAATTGTTTTTCTGATTTCTCTTTCTTTTAGTTCATCGTTAGTGTATAGGAAAGCAACAGATTTTTGTTAATTTTGTATCCTGCAACTTGGCTGAATTCAGATATTAGTTCTAGTAGTTTTGGAGTGGGGTCTTTAGGGTTTTTTATGTAGAATATCATGTCATCTGCAAATAGTGACAATTTGACTTCTTCTTTACCAATCTGGATGCCTTGTATGTCTTTGTTTTGTCTGATTGCCGTGGCTAGGACCTCCAGGACTATGTTGAATAACAGTGGAGAGAGTGGGCATCCGTCTTGTTCCCCATCTTAGATGAAAAGCTTTCAGCTTCTCGCTGTTAAGTATGATGTTAGCTGTGGGTTTGTCATATATGGCCTTTCTGATGTTGAGGTACTTGCCCTCTATACCCATTTGTTGAGAGTTTTAATCGTGAATGGATGCTGAATTTTGTCAAATGCTTTTTCAGCATCTATGGAGATGATCATGTGGTTTTTGTTCTTCTTTTTGTTGATGTGGTGGATGATGTTGATAGATTTTCGAATGTTGTAACATCCTTGCATCCCTGGGATGAATCCCACTTGATCATGGTGTATGATCCTCTTGATGTATTTTTGAATTCGGTTTGCTAATATTTTGTTGAGTATTTTTGCATCTACGTTCATCAGGGATATTGGTTGTAATTATGTTTTTTGGTGAGATCTTTGCCAGGTTTTGGTATTAGAGTGATGCTGACTTCGTAGAATGAGTTTGGAAGTATTACCTCCTCTTCTATTTTTTGGAAAACTTTAAGGAGAATGGGTGTTATTTCTTCTCTATATGTCTGGTAGAATTCAGAGGTGAATCCATCAGGTCAGGGGGTTTTATTCTTGGGTAGTTTTTTGATTACCACTTCACTTTCGTTGCTGGTGATTTGTCTGTTTAGTTTTTCTGTTTCTTGCTTGTTCAGTTTTGGAAGGTTGCATTTTTCTAAGGAGTTGTCCATTTTTTCTGTTTTCCAGCTTGTTAGCATATAGATTCTCATAATATTCTCTTATAATTCTTTGTATTTCTGTGGGGTCCTTTGTTATTTTTCCTTTCTCATTTCATATTCTGTTTATGTGTGCAGATTCTCTTTTTCTCTTAATGAATCTTCCTAGGGGTTTATCTATTTTGATTATTTTTTCAAAGAACCAGCTCTTTGTTTCTTTGATTTTTACTATTGTGTCATTCTTCTCAGTTTTATTTATTTGTTCTCTAATCTTTATTATGTCCCTCCTTCTGGTGACTTTGGGCCTCATTTGTTCTTCTTTTTCCAATTTCAGTAATTGTGTCTTTAGACTATTCATTTTGGATTGTTCTTCCTTCTTTAAATAGGTCTGGACTGCAATCGACTTTCCTCTTAGAACTGCCTTTGCTGCGTCCCACAGAAGTTGTGGCTTTGTGTTGTTGTTGTTATTAGTCTCCATATATTCTTTGATTTCTGTTTTGATTTGGTCGTTAACCCATTGATTAATTAGGAGAGTGTTGTTAAGTTTCCATGTATTTGTGAGCCTTTTTGATTTCTTTCTAATATTTATTTCTAGTTTTACATTTTTGTGATCTGAGAAGTTGGTTGGTAGGATTTCAATATTTTTGAATTTACTGAGGTTCTTTTTGTAGCCTAGTATGTGGTCTATTCTGGAAAATGTTCCATGTGCACTTGAGAAGAATGTGTATCCTGTTGCTTTTGGGTGTAGAGTTCTGTAGATGTCTGTTAGGTCCATCTGTTCTAATGTGTTGTTCAGTGCCGCTGTGTCTTTACTTATTCTCTGTCTCATTGATCTGTCCTTTGGAGTGAGTGGTTTGTTGAAGTCTCCTAAAATGAATGCATTACTGTCTATTTCCTCCTTTAATTCTGTTAGTATTTGTTTAACATATGCTGGCGCTCCTGTGTTGGGTGCATATATATTTATAATGGTTATATCTTCTTGTTTGACTGACCCCTTTATCATTATGTAATATCCTTCTTTGTCTCTTGCTACTTTCTTGGTTTTGAAGTCTGTTTTGTCTGATACAAGTACTGCAACACCTGCTTTTTTCTCTTTGTTGTTTGCATGTAATATCTTTTTCCATCCCTTCACTTTTAGTCTGTGTATATCTTTGGGTTTGAGGTGAGTCTCTTGTAAGCAGCATATAGATGGGTCTTGCTTTTTTATCAATTCTGTTACTCTGTGTCTTTTCATTGGTGCAATCAGTCCATTTACATTTAAGGTGATTATCGATAGATATTTACTTATTGCCATTGCTGGCTTTAGATTCGTGGTTACCAAAGGTTCAAGGGTTGCTTCTTTACTATCTAACAGTCTAACTTAACTTTATTTTTATGTTATTGTAAGCACAGTCTGTCTGATGTTTCTTTGTTTCTCTCCATTCTTATTCTTCCTCCTCCATTCTTTATATACTATGTGTTTTATTCTTTGCCTTTAGTTAGTATTTGGATGGTCTGCTTTCTTTGCTATCATTTTATTTTCTCTGGTGACATCTTTTTAGCCTTAGGGGTGCTTCCCCCTACAGCAGTCCTTTTAAGATATCCTGCAGTGGTGGTTTATGAGAGGCAAACTCTCTCAACTTCCAGTTGTCTCGAAATTGTTTAATCCCTCCGTCATATTTAAATGATAATAGTGCTGGATACAATATTCTTGGTTCGAGGCCCTTCTATTTCATAACGTTAATTATATCATGCTGTTCTCTTCTGGCCTGTAAGGTTTCTGTTGACAAGTCTGATGATAGTCTGAAGCGTTTTTCTTTGTAGGTGATCTTTTTTCTGTCTCTAGCTGCCTTTAATACTCTGTCTTTGTCTTTGATCTTTGCCATTTTAATTATTATGTGTCTTGGTGTTGTCTTCCTTGGTTCCCTTGTGTTGGGAGATCTGTGTGCTTCCGCGCACTGCGAGACTATTTCCGTCCCCAGCATGGGGAAGTTTTCAGCAATTATTTCTTCAAAGACACTTTCTATCCCTTTTTCTCCCTCTTTTTCCTCTGGTACTCCTATAATGGGAATATTGTTCCTTTCGGATTGGTCACACAGTTCTCTTAATATTCTTTCATTCCTAGAAATCCTTTTATCTCTCTCTGCCTCAGCTTCTCTCTATTCCTGTTCTCTGATTTCTATTCCATTAACAGTCTCTTGCATCTCATCCAGTCCGCTGTTAAGCCCGTCGATCGCTTGTCTGATTTCTGCATTATCTTTCCTCACTTCCCTCACTTCCTCCCTCAGCTCTTGCACATTTTTCTGTAGATACATCAGCATGGGTATGACTTTTATTCTGAATTCTTTTCCAGGAAGATTGTGCATTTCCTTCCCTTCAGGCTCTCTCTCTGTGGTTGTCTGGTTGATCTTAGTCTGTACCATATTCCTCTGTCTTTTCATGGCTATAGAAGTGGTTGCTGTTAGTTGCCAGGTATGTCAGCTGGGCTCTTTAAGACTTTAAAAGAAAAAAAGAAAGAAAAGAAAAGAAAAAAGAACGAAAAGAAAAAACAAAAACCCAAATGACACAAAACAAGAAAACAAAAAAACAAAAAGAAAAAAACAAAAAAAATGCCCTCCGGGAGTAGATTCTGTGGGGATGCTGTAGGTGGCAGTGTTGCTCCACTATTCTGCAGCTGTGGCTGCGGTGCTCCACAGGGCCCTTTATAGCTCTGGCTGGAGTGGGAACGAATGGGAGGCTGTTGATCTCTGTGAGAAGTCTAAATGTGGCCACCCTTTTCCAGTCACCATCTAAGAGGTCCTAAACTCCCCAGGACTCCAGCCTGCTGGGCTGAGTGTGCTGGTGCAATGCAGCTCCTCCACTGGGCTCCTGTCTCTTTAAGACCGCTGAAAAAAGCGCCCGCTTTTCTTTTTTTTTCTTTCCTTCCTGGGAGCCAGCTGCAAGCACCCTGGTGCGTTCCCCACTCAGATCCTGCACCCTCTGTCTCTCCAATCTCTGCTACACTGCACGATTTGTGTCTGTGCTCCCCGCACAGATCACCGGGGCTGGTTATTTCGCGGGGTGTACTTCCACTCCCTCCTGGCTCTGAATCCTCTCCTCCTGCCGGTGCACTGGGGTGGGTCACTGTTCGGGTCCTGCTGGGTCGCGGCTCCATATCTTATCCACCTCGTGGGGTGCCAAGTCTTCTCAGGTGTAGCTGCACGCTGTGTGCTTTCCTGTGTGTTCTGGTCTCTCTTTTAGGAATAGTTGTATTTGCTGTATTTTCATAGATACATATAGTTTTGGGAGGAGATTTCTGCCGCCCTGCTCATGCTGCCATCTTCCCGGAAGTCCCCATTTTACCCAACTTTTATCATCTTGCCTTTGTGTCTTTGCTTGAAAGGTTTCTGTTTTTAGTCTCAGCTATGAAGATTTGAATATGTGTGATTTTGGAGAAGTTCTATGACTCTCATGTGACTTTCTTTCTTTCCTTCTTCTTTTGATAAGTATTAAACAGGTAATACATAGCAAGACGTAATTATGTCAAGAGCTATTAGGCACTCAAGTATTAGTTATTATCAGTATTGGTATTTTTGAGTAGTACATCTGATCTACTCCGTGGTACTATTTCTTGAAGTACAGAAGCTGCAAAGTATTCATTTGAGGATTTTATAACTGGTTTAATTAAAATTTTTTTGATGTTATATCTTTGGGTTTGAGGTGTTTGCAATAAGAGAAGAATATGGCAGAATCATTTAGATTTTGAGCAGCTAAAGGTATCAGATCTTTTTTCTTTAAGTAACCACTCAGTATATTAGAGGAAACTCCATTCTAATAGAAACTTAATTTATGTGGAAGAGAAGAGAAAGCTAACTCTTGGTTTATTTCTGTTCTCTAAGGCAGCATAATGGCACATCATAGCTAACATAAATTTACTCCTGCTGACTTAAAATTTTACATGAGAAATGATTCATAAGTTCATCCTAATTTTCTTACTGATAGTTAAATACTCTAAAGGCATACTACGAGCAATTCCTCAGGTAAATGTAGTAACTAAATGAGTTAGTAGATGATAAGGATTTTTATTATCAGACTACCAATAGAATAATCCATTAAAAATTCCCTGATAGATCTTGAATGGAAAAGATAATTAATTGGGCACTAAGGTTTTCTTTGGATTGGTCACACAGTTCTCTTAATATTCTTTCATTCCTAGAAGTCCTTTTATCTCTCTCTGCCTCAGCTTCTCTGTATTCCTGTTCTCTGATTTCTATTCCATTAACAGTCTCTTGCATCTCATCCAGTCTGCTGTTAAGCCCGTCGATCACTTGTCTGATTTCTGCATTATCTTTCCTCACTTCCCTCACTTCCTCCCTCAGCTCTTGCACATTTTTCTGTAGATACATCAGCATGGGTATGACTTTTATTCTGAATTCTTTTCCAGGAAGATTGTGCATTTTCTTCCCTTCAGGCTGCCATTCCTTCCCTTAAATTACCTGCCAAAATGCAACATCCTAATTTCAAGTTAAAAAGGCTTGCTGTTTCATGGTGTTAATTTTGAAATGTTTGTGTTCTTATATAACAGATCTTTTGTTGTTTAATATGACATAATTTGTCCTTTTTTTTGTTGTATATTTGTTCCATAGACAAAATTTTGTTAATAAAAGAATAAGGTACTATGCAGTCATTCATGAAAGACCTGTATTTGAATCAATAAATTATCTTCACATAAACAGAGAAGAATATTTGCATTCTGAGATTAAGATGACAGGAAATTCATGTGAACATATTTCGAGGTGTAGCAAAAGCAGATGGATATTCTAGTTTGTGTATTGGAAGAATATTTATTTTTAAAACAGTGATTTTTAAAAATAAAACATATTTGTTTATAATAAGGAGTTTAGAAATATAGAAAAATGATCAAGGTGCTGCCTAAGATCCTCACCTTTGGGACACTGACAGGTTTTGGCACACCCTCAAATACTGGGAGGCAATAAAAATAAAATAAGCTACATGGACAATCACAGGGTTTAAGAGACTACTAATAGAGCAGTGTTAATCAGTAAGGTTCATCCCCTACATCTTGCCATTCCCTCACCACTGGGGATGTGGCTGTTTTATCTAATGCATAGAAACCAACACAGAGAGTCAAGGGGAAAAACAAAGGAATATATTTTAGATGAAAAACAAGATGGAACCTCAGAAAACAGCCTTAGTGTAATGTAAATTTACCTCATAAAGAGTTTGAAGTAATGGTCATAAAGATGTCCACCGAGCTTGAGAGAAGAATGGATGAACAAAGTGAGAATTTCAACAAAGAGATAAAAAATAAAAGAAAGAATGAAACAGAGTCACAGAGTTGAAGAATACAATAACTGAACTGAAAAATACACCAGACGAGTTCAAGAGCGGACTAGATGGAACAGAAGAAAGGATCAGTGAGCTCAGACAGGGCAGGGGAACTCATCCAATCAGAGCAGCTAAAGAAATAAGAATGAGAAGTGAAGATAGCTTAAGGGACTTATGGAACAATATCAAATGAACCAATATTTTCATTATAGTGTTCCCAAATGGAGAGGAGAGAGAAAAAAGGATCTGAAAATTTCCATAACTAAACTAGAGAGTTCCAAATAAGAGATCCTGAAGACACTCACACCAAGACACATTATAATTAAGGTGTTAAAAGTTGAAGACAAGGAGAGAATCTTAGAAGTAGCAAGAGAAAACAACTTGTTATGAACCAGGGCACAACCATAAGACTATAAGTAAATTTTTCAGCAGAAACTTTGCAGGTCATAAATATATTTACAGCACACTATATTCGAATGCTGAAAGAATCAAACCACCATAAAGAATATACTATCTGGCAAAGTTTTCCTTCAGAATTGAAGATAAGATGAAATGAAAAGACATTAATTAGTAACAGGAAAATATATAAATATATAAATCTCATTGGTTAAAGAAATATATAGTAAGATTTAGAATAATGTAATGTAAAGGTGATGGGTTAATCATTTATAAAACTCATGAAGAATAAAAGACTTAAGTAATGAAAATAACTACAATAATTATTTAAGAGATATTCAAGATAAGATGTGAATTGTGACATCGAAAACAAAATGTGAAGGATTGAGTAAAAATCTAGAGTTTTAAAATGGGTGAACTTAATTTGTTAGCAACAAAACAGTTCATTATAAAACTAAGCTCTTTTATGTAAGCTTCATGTTAAGCACAAAGCAAAAACCTATAGCAGATACACAGAAGATAAATAGAATGGAATTCAAACATACCACTACAGAAAACCATCATCACAAAGGAAGAAAGCAGGAGAACAAGAAACAGAGGAACTATGAAACAACCAGAAAACAATTAACAAAATGGCAGTAAGTCCAAAACTTAATGACATTTGCTTTAATTGTAAGTGGACTAAATTCCCCAGTCAAAAGACAGAGTGGCTGAACAGATTTTTAAAAAGACCCATAAATACACTGTCTGCAAGAGACTCTCTTCAGATGTAAGGGCAACACAGACTGAAAGTGAAAATATAGAAAAAGATATTCCTCACAAATGGAAACTGGTAGAGAATTGGAATAGTAACACTAATTCAGACACAAAAGACTTTATTCAAAGATTGTGCTAATAGACAAAAAAAGCACATCATATAATGATAAAGGGGCCAACCCAACAGGAAGTTATAATATTTGTAAATATTTGTACATCCAACATAAGAGTAGCTAAATATCTAAAGCAAATATTAACAGATGCAAAGGGAAACATAGCAATACAATCATAGTAGGAGAGTTTAATACCTAATTTACATAAATTGATAGATCATCATACCAAAATCAATTAAATGATATGATAGACCAGATAGACTTACTAGACATGTGTAGACTGTTCCATCCAAAAGCAAGGGAATACACATTTTCCTCAAGTGTACATGAGACATCCTCCAGGACAAATCATATGTTAGGCCAAAAAACAAATTATTAAATTAAGAAATTGAAATCATGTCTAGAATCTTTTCAGACCACATTGGTATGAAACTAGAAATCAACCACAGTAAAAAACTGCAAAATTCACAAGTATGTAAAAATTAAATAATATACTACCAAACAGCCAATTAGTCAAATGAAAAAAAAGAAAATTTAAAAAGTACCTTGAAACAATTGAAAATGGAAATAAAATACATCAAAATTTAAGGGACACAGTAAAAGTAGTTGAAAGAAGGAAATTCGTAGCAACAAATGCCTACTTCAAGAAACACAGAAAATCTCACATTATCAACAAAACTTTGCACTTCAAGGAACTACAGAAAGAAGAACCAATGAAGTCCAAAGAAGGATGTTATATATTGATTAAGGGCTCAATCCAGTAAGAAGATATAACAATTATAAATATCTACACACCTAACAGAGGAGCATCTAAATATATAAAGTAAATATTAACAGACATAAAAGGAGAAATTGACAGCAATACAATAATAGTGAGGAACATTAACACCCCACTTACATCAATGGATAGATCATCCAGGCAGAAAATAAACTAAGAAATGTGGCTTTGAATGACACATTAGACCATATAGATAATAGATACATCAATCATTACATACAAAAAAAGCAGAAAACATTCTTTTGAGGTGGATATGGAGCATTCTCCACATAGACCACATGTTAGTTAGAAAGCAGGTTTCAATAAATTTAAGAAGACTGAAATCATACCAAGCAGCTTTTTTGACCAAAATGGTATGAGTCTGGAAATCAGTACAAAAAAAAAATGAGAAAAAACACAGACACATGGAGGCTAAACAGCATGCTATTAATCAAAGAAATTCAAAATTAAATCAAAGAGGAAATAAGAAACTACTTGGAGAATAGTGAAGATAGAAAGATGATGGTTCAAAATATTTGTATGTGGGAAAAACAGTCCTAAGAAGGAAGTTTATAGCAATACAGGCCTACCTCAAGAAACAAGAAACATCTCAAATAAATTGATGTAAGTGGGGTGTTAATGTTCCTCACTATTATTGTATTGCTGTCAATTTCTCCTTTTATGTCTGTTAATATTTACTTTATATAATTTAACCCTACACCTAAAAGAACTAGAAAAAGAAGAACAGCAAAATAGCCCAAAGATCAGAGAAATAAATGAAATAGAGACTAAAAAAATACATAAAAGATCAATGAAACTAAGAGCTGGCTCTTTGAAAAGATAAACTTGATAGACCTTTATCTAGACTCATTAAGCAAAAAAGCAAGGCCTCAAACAATAAATCAGAAATGAAAGAGAAGTTAAAACCAACACCACACAAATGCAAATGATCATAAGAGAGCATTATGAAAAATTATATGCCAATAAATTGGACAACCTAAATGGATAAATTCCTAGAAACATGCAAATTTCAATGACTGAACCAGGAAGAAATAGAAAGTATGAACAAACCAGTTGTTAGTAAAATCAAATTAAATTGAATCAGTAATTTAAAAAATTTCCAGTAAAAAAGTCTAGAGCCAGATGGCTTCATAGGTTAATTCTACCAAACATTTAAAGAACAGTTCATACCTTTCCTACTCAAACTATTCCACAAAATTGAAGAAGGAAAGTCACAGGATACAAAATCATTCTCTAGAAATCGGTCACATTTCTATATACAAATAATGAACAGAAAGAGAAATCAAGAAATCAATCCCATTTACAATTGCATCAAAAGAATAAAATACCAAAGAATAAATTTAACCAAGTATGTGAAAGACCTGTATTCTGAAAAGCTATAAGCCAATGATAAAATAAATTGAAGAGGGTATAAATAAATGGAAAGCTATTCCATGCTCATGGATAGGAAGAATATTGTTAAAAGAGCCATTCTACCCCAAACAATCTAAAGATTCAGTTCAATTACTATCAAAATGCCAATGACTTATTTTTTACATTTTTTATTAAGGTATTATTTATATACACTCTTGTGAAGATTTCACATGGAAAAACAATGTGGTTACTACTTTTACCCATATTATCAAGTCCCCACCCATACCCCAATGCAGTCACTGTCGATCAGTGTAGTAAGATGCCACAGGCTCACTGTTTGCCTTCTCTGTGCTACACTGTTTTCCTGTGACCCACACACACAATGTGTACTAAACATAATACCCCTCAATCCCCTTCTCCCTCCCTCCCCACCTGCCTTCCCACACCCATCCCCTTTGCTAACCATGAGTCCCTTCTTGGAGTCTGTGAGTCTGCTGCTATTTTGTTCCTTAAATTTTGCTGTGTTGTTATACTCCACAAATGAGGGAAATCATTTGGCACTTGTCTTTCTCTACCTGGCTTATTTCACAAAGCAAAATATCCTCCATTTCCATCCATGTTGTTGTGAATGGTAGAATTTGTTTCTTTCTTATGGCTGAATATATTCCATTGTGTATATGTACCACATCTTCTTTATCCATTCACCTACTGATGGACACTTAGGTTGCTTCCATATGTTGGCTATTGTAATAGTGCTGTGATAAACATAGGGGTGCATATGTCTTTTTGAATCTGAGAAGTTGTATTGTTTGGGTAAATTACAAGGAGTGTGATTCCCCAGTCAAATGGTGTTTGTACTTTTAGTTTTCTGAGGAACCCCCATATTGCTTTCCACAATGGCTCAACTAGCTTACATTCCCACCAGCAGTGTAGGAGGGTTCCCCTTTCTCTGCATCCTCAACAGCATTTGTTGTTCTTAGTCATTTTGATACTGGCAATCCTTACTGGTGTGAGGTGTTATCTCATTGTCGTTTTAATTCGCATTTCCCTGATGATTAGTGATGTGGAGCATCTTTTCATGTGTCTGTTGGCAATCTGAATTTCTTCTTTGGAAAATTGTCTCTTCATGTCCTCTGTCCATTTTTTAATTAGGTTATGTGCTTTTTGGGTGTTGAGGCATGTGAGTTCTTTATATATTTTGGATGTTAACCCCTTGTCGGATATGTTATTTACAAATATATTCTCCCATACTGTAGGATCCCTTTTTGTCCTGTTGATGGTGTCCTTTGCCATACAGAAGCTTTTTAGTTTGATGTAGTCCCATGTGTTCATTCTTGCTTTTGTTTCCCTGGCTCACAGAGATGTGTTCAGGAAGAAGCTGCTAATGCTTATATTCAGGAGATTTTTGCCTATTTTGTCTTCTAAGATTTTTATGGTTTCATGACTTACATTCAGGTCTTTGATCCATTTTGAGTTTACTTTTGTGTATGGGGTTAAATTATAATCTGGTTTCATTCTCTTGCATGTAGCTGTCCAGTTTTGCCAACACCAGTTGTTGAAGAGGCTGTCATTTCCCCATTGTATGTCTATGGCTCCTTTATCGTATATTAATCAACCATATATGGTTGGGTTTATATCAGTGCTCTCTAGTCTGTTCCATTGGTCTATGGGTCTGTTCTTGTGCCAGTACCAAATTGTCTTGATTACTGTGGCTTTGTAGTAGAGCTTGAAGTAGGGTAGCGTAATCCCCCCGGTCTTTTGTGGTTCCATATGAATTTTAGAATGATTTGCTCTAGTTCATTGAAGAATGGTGTTTTTATTATGATAGGAATTGCATTAAATCTGTAGATTGCTTTAGGCAGGATGGCCATTTTGACAATATTAATTCTTCCTATCCATGAGCATGGGATGTGTTTCCATTTATTGTATCTTCTTTAATTTCTCTCATGAGTGTCTTGTAGTTTCCAGAGTAGTTCTTTCACTTCCTTGGTTAGGTTTATTCCTAGGTATTTTATTCTTTTTGATGCCATTGTGAATTGTGAATGGAATTGTTTTCCTGATTTATCTTTCTGCTAGTTCATTGTTAGTATATAGGAATGCCACAGATTTGTGCATATTAATTTTGTATCCTGCAACTTTGCTGAATTCAGATATTAGATCTGGTAGTTTTGGAGTGGATTCTTTAGGGTTTTTTATGTACAATATCATGTCATCTGCAAACAGGGACAATTTAACTTCTTTGCCAATCTGGATGCCTTTTATTTCTTTGTGTTGTCTGATTGCTTTGGATAGGACTTCCAGTACTATGTTGAATAGAAGTAGGAGAGTGGGCATCCTTGTTTTATTCCTGATCTTAAAGGAAAAGCTTTCAACTTCTCACTGTGAAGTAGTTGGCTGTGGGTTTGTCATATATGGCCATTATTATGTTGAGGTACTTGCCCTCTATACCTATTTTGTTCAGATTTTTTATCATGAATGGATGTTGAATTTTGTCAAATGCCTTTTCAGGATCTATGGAGATGATCACGTGGTTTTTTTCCTTTTTGTTGATGTGGTGGATGATCTTGATACATTTTTGAATATTGTACCATCCTTGCATCCCTGGAATAAATCCTGTTTCATCATGATGGGTGATATTTTTGATGTATTTTTGAATTCAGTTTGCTAATATTTTGTTGAGTATTTTGCATCTATATTCATCAGGGATATTAGTCTGTAACTTTCTTTTTTTGTAGTGTCTGCCTGGTTTTGGTATTAGAGTGATGCTGGTCTCAGAATGAGTTTGGAAATATTCCCTTTTCTTATACTCTTTGGAAAACTTGAAGGGCAATGGGTATTAGGTCTTCACTGAATGTTTGATAAAATTCAGCAGTAAAGCCATCTGGTGCAGGGGTTTGTTCTTAGGTAGTTTTTTGATTACCAATTCAGTTTCATTGCTGGTAATTGGTCTGTTCAGATTTTCTGTTTCTTTCTGGGTCAGCCTTGTGAGGTTGTATTTTCGAGAAATCTTTCCATTTCTTCTAGGTTATCCACTTTGTTAGCATATAATTTTTCATAGTATTATCTAATAATTCTTTGTATTTCTGTGGTGCCCATAGTGATTTTTCCTTTTTCATTTCTGATTATGTTTATGTGAGTAGACTCTCTCTTTTTTTTTTTTTTTGATAAGTCTGGCTAGGTATTTATCTATTTTGTTTATTTTTTTGAAGAACCAGCTCCTCCTTTTATTGATTCTTTCTATTGTTTTATTCTTCTCGATTTTATTTATTTCTGCTCCAAACTTTATTATGTCCCTCCTTCTACTGACTTTGGGCCTCATTTGTTCTTCTTTTTCTAGTTTCATTAATTGTGAGTGAGTGCAGACTGTTCGTATGGGATTATTCTTCTTTCTAGAGGTGGGCCTGTGTTGCAATATACTTCCCTCTTAGCACAGCCTTTGCTGCGTCCCATAGATTTTGTGGTGTTGAATTATTCTTGTCACTTGTCTCCATATATTCCTGATCTCTGTTTTTATTTGGTCATTGATCCATTGGTTATTTAGGAGCATGTTATTATGCCTCCATGTGTTTGTGGAATTCTTCATTTTGTTTGTGTAATTTATTTCTAGTTTCATGCCTTTGTGGTCTGAGAAACTGGTTGGGACAATTTCAATCTTTTTGAATATATTGAGACATTTTCTGTGGCCTCGGATATGATCTATTCTTGAAAATGTTCCATGTGCACTTGAGAAGAATGTGTATTCTGATGCTTTTGGGTGTAAAGTTCTGTAGATGTCTGTTAGGTCCATCTTTTCTAATATGTTGTTCAGTGCTTCTGTCTCCCTACTTATTATCTGCCTGGTTGATCCATCCTTTGCAGTGAGTGGAATGTTGAAGTCTCGTAGAATTAATGCATTGCATTCTATTTCTCCTTTTAATTCTGTTAGTATTGGTTTCACATATGTAGGTGCTCCTGTGTTGGGTGCATAGATGTTTATAATGGTTATATCTTTTTTGTTGGATTGACCCCTTTATCATTATGTAATGTCCTTCTTTGTCTCTTGTGACTTTCTTTGTTTTGAAGTCTATTTTGTCTGATACAAGTAATGAAACTCCTGCTTTTTTTCCCTATTAGTTGCATGAAATATCCTTTCCCATCCCTTCACTTTTAGTCTGTGTATGTCTTTAGGTTTAAAGTGAGTCTCTTGTAGGCAGCATATAGATCGGTCTTGTTTTTTATCCATTCAGTGACTCTCTGTCTTTTGATTGGTTCATTCAGAACATTTACTTTTAGGGTGATTATTGATAGGTATGTACTTATTGTCACTGCAGGCTTTAGATTCATGATTACCAAAGGTTCAAGGTTAACTACCTTACTATCTAAGAGTCTAACTTAACTCACTTAATATTCTATTACAAACACAGTCTAAAGGTTCTTTTTTTTCTCCTCGTTTTTCCTCCTCTTCCATTCTTTATTGTATATCATATTCTATACTCTTTGTCTATGACTTTGGGGATAGTTGATTTAATTTTGCATTTGCTTAGTAATTACTCTACTTATTTTACTGTGGTTTTATTACCTCTGGTGACAGCTATTAAACCTTAGAAACACTTCCATCTGTAGTAGTCCCTCCAAAATACACTGTAGAGATGGTTTGTGGGAGTTAAAATTCTCTCACCATTTGCTTATCTGGAAATTGTTTAATTCCTCCTTCGAATTTAAATGATAACCTTGCCATATAAAGTATTTTTGGTTTGAGGTCCTTCTGCTTCACTGCATTAAATACATCTTGCTACTCCCTTCTGTCCTGTAAGTTTTCTGCTGTTAAGTCTGATGAAAGCTTGATGGATTTCCTTTGTATGTTATCTTATTTCTCTCTTTGGCTGCTTTTAATAGTCTGTCCTTATCCTTGATCTTTGCCATTTTAATTACTGTATGTCTTGGTGTTGTCTTCCTTGGGTCCCTTGTGTTGGGAGATCTGTGCACCTCCATGGCCTGAGAGACTATCTCCTTCCCAAGATTGGGGACGTTTTCAGCAATCACCTCCTCAAAGACACTTTCTATCCCTTTTTCTCTCTCTTCTTCTTCTGGTACTCCTATAATTTGAATATTGTTCCATTTGGATTGGTCACACCATTCTCTCAATATTCTTTCAGTCTTAGAGATCCTTTTTTCTCTCTGTGTCTCAGTTTCTTTGTATTCCTCTTCTAAAATTTCTATTTCATTTATCATCTCCTCCACTGTATGTAATATGCTTTTAAATTTTCCTATTGTATGTTTCATTTCTGATACTGTGTTCTGTAATGATTGGATCTCTGACCAGAATTCATTCCTGAGTTCTTGAATATTTTTCTGTACCTCCATGAACATGCTAATGGTTTTTATTTTGAAATCCCTCTCAGACAGATTCATGAAGTCGATTTCACTTGAATCTTTCTCAGGGGTTTTATTCATATTCGTAATTTTACTTTGAACCAGGTTCCTTTGGCCTTTCATGTTTGTATATGGCACCCTCTAGTGCCCAGAAGCTCTACTCTCTGGAGCTGCTCAGCCCCTGAAGCAATGTCAGGGGTCATAGGGGAGTGTTAATTGTGCCTGAGCGGGGGAAGAGCTGGCGCCTGCTTCCTGGCTGCTGTGCCTGTCTCCACTGCCAGAACCAGTGAGCCAAGCACACAGGTATAAGCCTCTAATGCTTTGTGTTTGTAGTTGCTGTAGACAGGGATTCCCTCTGTCTGGCCTAACACCAGGGAAGGGTTTGCCGTTTTGCAAGCCAGGTGGGGCTGGGTGGGAGAAAGGCACAGTAGGCTGCTTATCACAGAGGGGGGTCATTGGAGCTGTATAGCCAGCCAGGGAGCTGGTGCTCCTGAAGATCGTAAAAGTTCCCAACCTTGCTGGGCAGAGTGAACCCTGACAATGTTGTCTACCTGTCCTTTCTCCTGAGCACTAAGCTCTGCACAATCCTTGCCCATTTAGCAGTCTTCTTACTGTTCGGAAGTTCTCAGACTGCCCACCTTTATTTTGTCCCAGAGTAGCCAGATATAGATCCCTACTTTCCACAAGCAGCTGGAATCTCAGTCTCTCCAGGTATTCTGCCTGTCTTAGCTTTTCAACCCCCTAATCACAAGAGTACCATGAAAACACCATGAAATGTAGGTTTGTGGTCCCAGATCAGATCTCTGGAGTTAGGTATTCAGCAGTCCCACATCTCCACTCCCTCCCTGCTCTGTTTCTCTTCCTCCCCCAGAGAGCTGGGGTGGGGGAAGGGCTTGGGTCCCACTGAGCTATGGCTTTGGTACATTACCCTGTTCTGTGAGGTTTATTCTTTTCTCAAGGTGTATGCAGTTTGGCACAGTTCTCTTTCCTATTGCTCTTTCAGGATTAGTTGTATTAGTTATATTTTTGTGTTATATGTGGTTTTTGGAGGAAGCCTCTGTCTCACCTCTCACACTGCCATCTTTCCCTAAATGTTTATCAAGGCCCAGGATCCAGCAGCACAGACTTACTGTATTAATTGCAATATTTGAGTCCTTGTATAACACATCATCTTTTCCATCTCTGTTGGATTTTTATTTAATAGTAAACATACCAGGCTAGTTTCCAAGTCTTCAATAACAGCATTTCTTTGATGTATCTGTTGACTATGGTATCTAATTCAATTGTATGTACAGATACGCTTAGCGAATGTATTTGTTGATACTTTTAGTGGTCTCCAAGAGGTGGTAAACAGTCAGTGAGCTCTGACTCTAACTCTCCTAGGAATCAATCCTGTTATGAAATAGTCAGAACTGTGTTGTCAGTGGTGTTCAAGAACACCTGTCCGAATAGGTGTTTAATCTTTGCCCAGTTTCAACCTCCAATGAAGCCCTGGTTGACTCCCATCTCTAATCGGCTGTTTGGATGGACAGAATATGGCTGCGAAGGAACCAGTCCCAGTGCGGAGCTCCGCTTCCAGGACTTGGCCTCCACCCCTCCGCCCGCCAGTGACTTTTTTAAGAGCCAGAGTAAATAATCCTAAAATTCGTGTGGAACCACAAGAGACCCTGAATAGACAAAAAAAATTTGGAGATGGAAGAGCAAAGCTCAGAGTAACATGCTCCCACATTTCAAACTATAATATAAATCCGTAGCAATCAAAATAGTATGGTATTGGCACAATAGCAGTAGAACAGAATAGAGATCCCAGAAATAAACCTACCCTTACATGGCCAATCTATGACAAAGGAGGCAAGAATGTACAATGGGGAACAGACAGTATCTTCAATAAATGGTGTTGGGAACACTGGACAAAAATGCACAGAAAAGAACCTGGATCACCATCTTACATCATATACAAAAATCAACTCAAAATGGAATAAAAACCTAAATGTAAGAACTGAAACCATAAAAGTACTAGAAGAAAACACTCTTGAACATCAGCATTACTAATGTTTTTCTGTTTATGTCTTCCCCAGGCAAGGGAAACAGAAGCAGAAATAAACACATGGGATTACATAAAACTAAAAAGCTTCTACATAGCACAAGATAAGGAAACCATCAACAAAGGAAAAAGGCAACCTACTGTATGGGAGAATATATTTGCAAATGATATATCCAGTAAGGGGCTAATATCCCAAATATATTAAGAATTTATGCAACACAGCACCAAAAAAAATCTGATTAAAGAAGTGTGCAGAAGATTTGAATAGACATTTTTCCAGAGAAGACATACAGATGGTCAACAGACTCATGGTAAGATGCTCAACATCACTAATCATAAGGGAAATTCAAATCAAAACCAGAGTGAGATACTACCTCACACCAGTCAGAGTGGCTGCTATCCAAAGACAAGAAAAACAAGTGTTGCCAAGGATGTGGAGAAAAGGGAACTTTCCTACGCTGTTGGTAGAAATGTAAATTTCTGTAACCACTATGGAAAGCAGTATGGAGGTTTCTCAAAAAACTAAAATAAGAAATATCATATGACCGAGCAATTCCATTTCTGGGAATTTACCCAAAGGAAACAATCCCTGATTCAATAATATATATGCACCCCTGTGTTTATTGCAGCATAATTTATAATAGCCAAGTTATGGAAACAACCAAAAGTTTACATCAGCTGATGAATGGATAAAGAAGGTGGAATATATATATATGTGCAATGGAATACTATTTAGCCATCAAAGACAGGAAAATATTGCCATTTGTGACAATATGTATGGACCCAAGGGCATTATGCTAAGTGAAATAAGACAGAGAATGATAAGTATTGTATGATCTCACTTATGTGAGGCATCTAAAAACAAAACAAAAACAAACAAAAGCAACCCAAGCTCATAGGTTCAGAGAATAGATTGACAGTTGACAGATATGGGGGTTGGGAGATGAGTGAAATGGATGAAACAGTCAAAAGGTATGAACTTCCAGTTATAAAATAAGTCCTAGGGACGTAATGTATACCATTTGACTAGAGTTAATACTGTATTGTATATTTGAAATTTACTAAGAGAGTAGATCTTAAAAGTCTTTATCACACACAAAATATTTTGTAACTGTGTATGGTGACTGATATTAACAAGATTTATTGTAATCATTTTGCAATATATATAAATATCAAATCCACTATGTTATAGACCTGCAACTCTTATGTCTATACTTCAATAACAGAAGTTCAAAATAAAAATTGAAGTAATTTACAAGCCAGTTGTTAAAATATTGGTCTCAAAATTGACCATGATGAGAACAATACTATAAATTGGAACATTTTTTTCCCCAAAATAGAGCTGGCTTACTGGTGCACACATACCCATTTTTCTCCTCTGCCTCTTTGATTGACCAACCAGGTGACTACTAACTGAGAAGGTTTCTATGATCCTTAGTAATGATGAAGACAAGAGCTTAATTACATATATGTCAATGTCAGCTTATTTCCTATAAACAGTAGCCATTGAAAGATCTCATCATTTCTCCTTTCCATCTAGACAGTTATTCTGCTAAATCGTCACAGGTTCTTTTGCAGAAATGTTAACATAATCACTGTTTCCTGTTGGGTGTTGCAGGATCCTTCCTCAATAGGTCCCAACTAAGCCTTCAGGGGAATGGCTCTTAGGTTCTGACTGAGACAAATGTAAAGACTAGGAGAGGGCTTCATTATTTTCCATTGCAATAAATGATATCCCTCTGCTACCCCAATTTTTTTTTGTAATTTTTGTATTTTGACATACTTTTAAAATTAGAAAAAATTTCAAGGATAGTATAAGGCTCTCTTGTTTACCCCATGCTCAGATTCATCAGTTGTTCATAACTTGCCCCTCCACTTTTCCATTGTCTTTCTCTGTGTGTGTGTGAACATTTTTTTCTGAATCATCAGAGAGCAAGTTAAAGATAACATGTCTCCTGTAAGCCTAAATATTTTAGTTTTTATTTCTTAAGAACATTTTCTTAATAACCTTAACACAACTATCATAATTAAAATTGATAGTAATATAATCCTGTTATATAATTCAGCATCCATATTCAGATTTCAGGAATGGTCTCCATCATGTTTTTCATAGCTGTTACACTTTCCAGCCCAGGGTCCAATCTAAGAACACACATTGCATTAAGCTATCTTGTCTCCTTAGTCTCCAGTACTCTGACAGAGTTCCACAGGCTTTAATGGTCTTTCTTGAACTTGGCATTTGTGTAGAGAAGAGGGCAGAATGTCCGTCAACTTGACTTTCCTCATGATCAGACTTATATTATACATTTTGGACAGGAATATGACAGAAGAGGTAGAATCCTTTCCATGGCATTATATCAGGAAATATGTGATATCAATTCGCCCCAATATTGGTAATGGTAACTGAGCATGTGGTTAATGTGGTATTTGACTGTAGAGGTTTCTTCCCTATAAACTCCCCTTTCCTCCTTGTTCTTATGTAATGTGTGGGAGATATATACTTTCTTTGCAATCATATTATTCTTCATTTAATTTCACCCTCTTGTTTTAATATCCACCAATGATTTTTCTCTGTACTTTTAATTTGGCATTCAACTTCAATAAAAAATGCATCCATGCATGTATTAAATCAATATGGACTTACGGATCATTGTTTCTTGACTGAGTTAAAATCCATTGCTATCATTTTTTATTTGACACTCCTATATTGACGAGTAGAGCTGCTGAAGATGTCCCATCATTCTTAGAGCATTTTCTTATTTTCCAGCATAACAAAGTGTTCCAGTCTCATGTTCTTTCGCTTTCTCAGCCCTAAAATCAGTCTTTTCTCTATGGATCTTAGATTCCTTTTATCGGAGAATAATTCCTATTTGAAACAAATATTTGACCTCTATATGTTCTCATTGTTACTGGTGTGTAATTGCTTATAGATCTCAACAGATAGAACAAGGGAGAAAAAATGTGCTGCCCTTCCCCTCCACATCCCCCAGGGCATGCCATTTCCTTAGTGAGGCCTACTGAGACTTGCCTCCAGTTACTAGTCTGGAAACAATGGGAAAAGGTGGGGTTGTGAGAATGGCAAGCATAATCTTTCAAGGTGTCTGTCTTATTGGAGGATTTAGTCTAAGATTTTTAGCTTTGAATGAATCAGTTACTTTGTTACTATACGCTAAGGAAATAAAAGCTGTGGTCCTTAATGGTATAATAAGTTTAAAATTGACGATTTTTCTCCCTGGAGTAAGGGCTCTAATAGATACTTTTCTACAACTATTTAGAATTAGAATTTCACAGTTGCTAGAAATTATAGAATTGAGCTTGGAAATTGTCTTATTTTACAAACAACTATACTAATACACAAAAAGTTGTTTGTCTACAGTCTTGGACTTACGACTGGTAGAATCCAAAGTGGAATACTTCTCTTGGTTTAGTGTTATTTGTTTAGCATATTTCTTGTCATAGTATAGCCATTGTACATTATATGCTAGATGATTGCATGATTGCTTCAAACATTATTTTATTTGTAAATAAGACAAATATAACCCTTTCTCTCTATAATATTGTTTGATATTCAACCCACATGTCCTAATTCCACGTAGAATTTCATGTCTATATGACACACATCATCTGCTTACAAAACAAAAATGCAGTTGCCAAGTGCCTTGCTGGTCAGCAGCTATATTGATATAAACATTATGAATGGGTGAAGTTTTATTTTGGGGTCATTTTGGTCTTCTTTTTATTTGCTGCTTCCAATCTGTACTCATTTTAATGTCATCAGGCAATTTTCTGCCTCCTCTCCAGAAAAATTGATGGCAACGTATTTGTAGTGAAACTTCAGTATCCCATTATTTTTTCCCACCCACATATTCTCTTTCCACAGTTACTCTATAAATCTTTGTTTTCCTTGTTTATCTAGAGTTCTCGGACACCACACTTCAGTTAATTCTTCAGTTTTCTTCCTACTTGACAATACTTTCTGCTAGTGGCTCTCCAAGAACCATGAGAGTATCTGGGAAGTTTAACTGGTCTACAGAGCAGCAAAAATTTGCCTTCACACTTATCTGAATAAAGACTTCTAGCAGCAAAGTTAATTGGATCAGAGATATTGGACTTGGGTTGTATAGTCTTAAAATAAATCTTAGCTATATATAGAGAGAGGGCTTAAATAATTTCGATGTGATTTAATGTTTTTATATTTATATAACTTAGATGCCATGAATACTTTCTAGTTCCAAGATAACAGTTTGATCATGAACATATAGGAGTGTGGAATGACATCTTGGTTAGGGTCAGTTTACACATGTATAGTGAGTTCAAGCTTGTAAAGATTCTGTCTTTTACCCACACTATGAAACGTTCCAACTTTACCCAGACTTTCAATGTAAGATGTAAGCTAATGTAGAGATGTAGAGATGTAAGCTAATATTACAGAATAATAAATGGGATATTTTTTTTGTTCCTTCTTGATAGATGTGTAGGGCCCCAGCTAAAAACAGAGGCATTCTAAAGAGAGCAACAAACAGTTGGAGACATAAATATTTTTCAGGATTTGTTAACTGACTGTGTAATGAGCTGTTCCATATTCAACCATTAACAAAACACTACCCCCTTCCCTCAGGCTGACCATCCCTTGCCAGTTGCAGAGAAAAAGGGAAATGAAATATAGATCATTTTTCTGCTCCTACTTCAAATTCCTTAAGCCATGGGTCTTGCCTAAGATATACAAGGAAATAAATTGTGTGTTGTATGTGTAAGTTGGAAACATGCTCTTTTATCACTAAATCCTTCAGTTTTCATGCCTTAAAAACAAAATGTTTATCTATTCCCTTATGTAATGATTGCATAATTATCAAAATCTGGATATTTAACATTGGCACATTATTATCTAATCCAAAGTCCATATCAACAATTTTCATCAGTTGTGCCAATAAAATATTTTCCTCTTTTCTTTCTCTTCTTTATATATATTTCTTTTTTTACCAGATACACAAACATACACACACACACACACACACACACACACACATATATATATATATATATTATATATATACATGTAAAATATAGGTCAACTATGTTGTGGACTACCTCTCAATATGGATTTATCTGATGTTTACTTCTGATTAGTTTCAACTATTACATTTTTGGCAGGACTATCACAGAAGGGACGTTGTGCTCAAGGCATCACGTGGTTAAATGTTATCTGCACAGTTTATCTACTTTGAAGTCAGTCTATTTACCGTCATAATTATCAAATAATCTGTGAGGAGATACCTTGAAAACTGTAAATATCATGTTTCTTATCACACTTACTCTCTCAGTGATTTCAGCATTCACTGATGATTGCTATCCTACCATTTCTTCTGTAATTATTGGTTGAAATTCTTCTATGAGGAACAATCTTTTCTCCCTTCTTTCCTTCCTACCTTCATGGTTTCATGGATATTCACTGAGTTTTATTCCTTACTTATTTTGATGTCCAAAATACCCTAGATTGGCTAGTTTGAGTACCTTCAGGCATCTATGTATTTTTTATGTGTTCCCATCATTCTTTGAAACTTCTCTTCATTTATGCTGTAACAATATGCTCCAGGAAAGATTCACTTTTCCTGTACTTAGATTCAGCCTTTTTTCCAAAAGTCCTATTTCCCTTTTGCAGAAAATGGCATTTAGAATCCAAGATGTGGGTTCTGAATGTGTTCATTGTTACTGGTATGTCATTGCTCGTACGTCCCCTCGATTGGCAAACCTGAGGAATATTCTTCAACAATGTTCTCCCAGGATCCTCTTATTTTTAATGCATTTAATTATTTTATTAGACCTATATAATAAGCAAAAAGTAGTTTGAGATTGATAACCCAGGCTATTGTGAAAGTACACTTACTAATTAGATACTGTTTGTAGTTTTTTTAAGGTAAAATTTACATACAATGAAATGTTCAAATTTTAAGTGTATATTCTGGAAAATGTTTGACAAACACAGACACCTACGTATCTCACACCTTTCTCAAGACATACATATGTCTTTTTATATCCCATAAAGTTCCCTCCAGCTTCTTCCTAGTCAGAGGAGATAAATCAGAAATGAGATTAAGTGTACTGAACTGCATTTTAAAAGTTAAAGTGACTGATAAATTATGAGATGTTTCCAAGATAGAGTTTAAAGGGAAGAAAGTGTTGTTTGCCCATTTTTTTAATAGCACATGATTATAATAAGTGATTGGAGAATATAAGAGAATTTTGTGTACCACAAAAATGCCATTATACAAGGTTTGACTTCATTCATTCCAATTCTTTTCACAAAAAAGATTTACTGAGGCTGAAAAAGGATCCAGGCTTACCTCAGTTTACAAAGTTGCTTCGTACTGTAAGTAGAATTAAAAGTTATGGAGGTGAACATAACCACATAACCACACATAATACACATTTGAAAATTATTCATATCATTCTTAAATAGAGGTCTAGTTCAACTCCAGTTTTAAAAAACAAAGCAAAACAGAATGGTATGCAGGCCATCAGTTCAACTTCATGACTGCCTAACAAGCTCAAACATAGTCTTTCTCAGTTTCTCACTAGCGTTATCACTGGATACACAGAAAAAGATAAAAATTTGTGGCACCAAGAGTCCAGATTGAAAGATAACTTAATGAGAGCTGGAAAGAACTGACATAAATAATAAAGCAGATTGAATTTATTAACAATAAAATCGGCTTATGCTTCAATACAAGATGAACCTTGAGATTGGTTCATGAAACACTGGTAGATGTTGCTAAGTTACTACCAATTCTTCATACCCCTTTCCATAATAGAATTAATTGATGTGCTTTCCTATTTGACTTTGCAGTAGGTAGCTCTGACTCGAGTGAGCAGAGTATATTTTCCTACCCCATTTATTATGAACTTGGCTCTGTAACTAGAATGTGGGCAGATGTGGCAGTGTACGGCTTCCACGCCAAGATACTAAGAAAAACAGTGTTTCCACTTGCAACTGGTGCACTTCTACTAGTCAACATGAGGGGGACTGGTCCCAAATACAAGCAGGGTAGGGAACACATGGAACAGACCTGAAGCAGAGGAGACGCATGGAACAGACCTGAAGCAGAGCCACTCAGCTCACCAACAGACCAAGAAGCAAGTAAAGTAAATGTTACTCAGAGCCACTGAGATCTTCAGGTTGTTTGTTTCATAGCAAAAACAGATTAATGCATAGCAATTGCCTGAAATAATGCATAAGGTTGGGAAGCAGTTTCTGGCTTAAAGACACAAAGTATTTCTTTCTACCCCTTAACAACTGTTTGACAAGTATGGTGTACTCTTTACCTTGTTATTTCTAGCTCTGATTGAAATGATTGCTGCATCCAGGTTGAGACTTCAAATTAAAACCACCACCACCACCACCCAGAAAACTCTTGGTTTGAATTGGAAGTTGCTGAGTGACAGGATGCACCACTGGGTAGTTCAGAATATTCTAAGGAATGTAGGCACAAGGGGAACATGACCTTAGGTAAGGGTTGCCACATGAAAACGTTACTACTAGAGTGTATTAGGTAGGAATGATGTTTGTCATACACTTTATTTGTTGATAAGAGTAGAAAATAATAAGACAGGAGTAAATGCCACTTGAATAGAAACAAAGCCGATGAAATCTTGTTAAAGATGAAGAATTGGACTGGGGTTGGGGAAATCAATTTGTGTTCCAGCTATAGAGAAAGGAAAAAAAGAAAAGACTACCACACCGCTGCAGAGAGATTAAAAGCAAGAGCACTTTCTTCATCCTTTCTGTGGGCAGAGTCTGGACTGATGGTGAGTAAGGAGAAAAATAATACAAAAACAACATAGGGCCCCAAAGTGAAAGTGCTGTGGATATAAGCAAATGTTGGAAAACATCTCAGTAACTAAAGGGAAGAAATCATCTGAATATAATCCACTGCTAAATAAGAAAGGAGTTTTATGAGACCCTTTGATGAATTCAGTAGTATAAGAGAATACAGAAAGAATAGCAAAAGAAGGAAGGGAATAACACTACGGAAATTGTGCTATTAGTACAAATAATATTTCATGCTATGATAATATTTTTTGACAGAATGTGCCACAATTTAGAGTGTTCATATTATTTTATATTTAAGTAATTTCCAATTTTTGAAATTATAAATAAAGATTTTAAAAGGATATTAACATTTTTATTTTAGATGATCATTTTATTTATTCTTTATGACATTAAAAAATATTTCAGGTGTTTTTAGATGTCTATAACTTTTTATATTTATAACTCTGGAAAATAGTCATAACACCCTTAAAGGCCTTTTATCTAAACATAAATAAAGTTTTGATTAATTTTTTGATGAATAAAATACTTCTATTCTGATTATTTCTTTAGATTATATTCCAGAAATTGAATATTTTGGCCAAAGATTCTGAAGGATAGAGATACATTGTGACTTTAAAAGTTTTATTCATTTCTCATTATATACTTCCTTCCTTTCAGATAATGACAGATTGTTGTCTACTAATTTGCATTCCCATAAACAATGCCATTTGTCAGGCTTTAGCCAGCGCTAAGTATTTTAATTGTTTAAGCTTTAGGAATTTGATAGAATTAACGTAGTCAAGGGATTTTTTTTCTGGAACTCCTAGGCAAGAGAGTTTTATATTGTAGAGCTGAGAGGCAGTAAGTCAGCAGCAGCCAAGGACCCCTATGGGGGCAAAATTAAACTAACACAGAGAAAAGAGGGACATGTTTGGAGAAAATCTGAATTCTGATTCATTCCAGTATTTTATATTACTTTAAGCAGTATCCCAGATTATTTTATTTATATGTCACTGAATTCCTTTTTAAAAATTTTTTATTTTTGCTTAAGACAGTGTGAGTTGGATTTTTGTAACTCAAAACAGAATGATGTATCCTAACACATACATAAGTGGTTATTATTTTATACACTCAACTTGAATATTTTTCTGTAATTGCAATTTGTGATCCTAGCATTGTCAATTATGCTAAGTACTCTCAAATATACATCGGCAATCTAAGCTTTTCAGAGTTTGATCTCAGCCACTTAAAAAGATCTCCAATCAACTTGAAGTGGCCTTCCATTTTCAATATTAGAAGCTTAACTTTGATACCCACATACCGGGATTTAAAAAATATTTCTTATTTTGTTCTTGTGAACTATGCATGTAGTATATGACTACTACTGAAATACATATACATTTCACTTTGTTATTTG
This sequence comes from Smutsia gigantea, assembly GCA_032199065.1. Classification (NCBI taxonomy): domain Eukaryota; kingdom Metazoa; phylum Chordata; class Mammalia; order Pholidota; family Manidae; genus Smutsia; species Smutsia gigantea. Next base: position 52,760 of record JAVSCE010016824.1, read on the forward strand.
TTTTTTACATGCAAAAAAATTGAATTATATACTTAATCTCTGAAGAGAGCAGAAATAAATATTCTGCTTCCTTTAACTGCAAACTTATTTTGTCATTTCCATTCAATTCCTTTTTTTATTGTAAACAATCCTATCATTTATTTTAGGAAAATAGTGTATTCCATTTCAAATAGGGTGTATTCTTGTTTGTTAAAAAGACACTGGCCATTTAAGGAAAGTCTGAGATACACCATGTTTGTGAGATGCTATGCCTTTTATTTAACTATTTCTATTTTTATGCATAGATTTTGTGATTGATGTTTCAGACCTCACCAATTCATTTCAACCTCAGATACATTTTCACATTTCAGTTTTTATTTATATTCTATTTTTGAACAAACATGCTTTCAAATATAATGCCAATGTAAATGTGTCTCCATCTAGGGTGTTTAGAATCTTTGCCTATTTGATTTATTTGAAAGGAAGAATAAAGTTGATTTTCCTGCAAATCTGGACCTCTTCTCTTTCTTAGATAAAGGAATTTTTAGAGGTCAAAAGAACAGGAAAAATATTTTTGTAGTTTCTATCAAATGTTTCATTTTACCTTCTTCTTTTAGGTCAGGAGCCAGCAATTTTTTTTTCTGTAGAGGTCATATAGTGAATACCATACGGTTTGCCAGCCATGGAGTCTGTCACAGTTTTCATTTCTGTTTTAAAAGAAAAGCAGCCATAGACAGTATGTAAATAAATGTGTGTTGCTGTATACCAATAAAACTTTATTGATAAAATCAGGCAGTGGTTAAGATTTGGTTCATGAGCTGTGATTTTCTAACCTATGTAGTAAATAGCTAACTTTCTTACTGGCAATGAATTTAAGAGACATATTATACTAGAAGATGATACTATGCTTTAATAATTGTAGCATTTGTAAACTTCAGGTGTCTATAGCCATAATTCTTGCCCTCAAGATATATGCAGTATTGAGAGACAATTTTTGTAAAAACAAAAACATGTAGAGTGTAACTCTACAACAAAAACATGTAGAGTGTAACTCTACCTTATCAATACAATATACATATATATATATATATATACACACATATATATTTAGTTCACTTTTATCTCTAGCAGGCTAGAAATTTTCATAAAAGTAATTGAGTTCTGAAAGGTCTGAAGAAACTATTTTTTCTTTGGCTGTAATGACCAGGGATATGGGAGAGTAGTCATAGGAGAGACCACTAAAATCACTGCAAAGTCGAGAAGTGAAACTTCTACAGAGGCACTATCTTTTTTGTTTTTTCTTCTTCAAACTAGTATTCATGAGAAGCCAGCTGAAAGTAAAAGGTGAAGAACAGAAAGCATCTTGCAATCAGCCTCCCATCTGCCGACCAGAAAATATAAACATTAAATCACTGAACAGAAGTGGCAGACTGGGTCTCCTTGTCTTGTTCCTGATCTTAGAGGAAAGTTTTCAGTTTCTCACTGTTGAATATACTGTTAGCTGTGGGCTTATCATATATGCCTTATTATATTGAGGTACATAATACAGTGCATAATAATAATAATAATAATAATAATAATAATAATAATGAAATATTATTCAACCTTAACAAAGAAGGGAATCCTGCTATTTGAAACAACACAGATGGACCTGGAGGATATTATGTTAACTGAGATAGACACAGAAAGACAAATACTGTATAATCTCACTTATATGTAAAATCTAAAATAAATTTTTACAGGTCAATCGCACCTCCATAAAGTGGTTAAATAAAACCTCCCATTTGTATATGAGTAATAAGAATGAAGATTCAACATACCTATTTCTATATGCTAACAGAAAAAGAAGAAAGTAGATCATAAATCACAGGCCACTGAAAAAAATATAACAAAGTTGTTCCAGGGAAAGACATTTTAGAAAATAATGATACCCTGTATTCTTAAATTACTGAAGACAAGATGCCCCTGGATCTTATAAAATACTGTTCAGAGAAGCATTAATAAAACAACAGGATGACATTGAAAGTAAGAAAAGAAAGCAATGTTCATCAAACTGTGTCTTACAACATTGTCATCACCAAAATTAAATGCACAATAGAAGCAAAGAGAATGGATTGCATACAAAGTCAGTTATGGATGACAAACTTGGGAAAAATATCACAATAGAAAATTTATAGAATCAATAGAAAAACTTGATTAGGTAGAAATAGCTATGGAATACATGCAGCTCTGATGTAAACATAATTGTGTTCTGGAAAAAAAAGCACAAATGAAATAAAATATTAAAAATAAAGAGTTGTCTTGAATTAAAGCAGACCTTTAGTTGTCATCGAAAATGGCAGCACTTAGTCAATGATAAACTGATAAAAAACAAAAAAAACAACAAAGCATACCTTGGTGAAGTTACTAATTCAAGCATGAAGAAAGAATCTTATAAGCATTTATGTAAAATGCTTTTGTAAAGAACTCAGTTATAAGAAGAAAAAATATTTTGATTGTAGCCTTCTCCACAAGCCATGAAAAGTGCCAGAAAATTATTAAATTATCAGCTACAGAGTAGTTCTCAAACTGAGGTCCGAGTACTCAGGGGGCTCTAGAAATATTCAGGGGGTTTATAAGGTCAAAACTAATTTCACAAAAATATTGATATTGTTTGTGCTTTTATCTTTCATTTTCTATGAAGGTACAATGGAGTTTTCTAGAGACTATGTGTGATATTGCAAGAGACTGAGGAAGCAGTTATGAAAATTCATTCATTTTCCATTAAACTGAACATTCAAGAGATTTTCAAGAATGTAAAATGAGGTAGTTGATAAAGATGCTTAATACAATTTCAATATTCTTAAATTTACAAAGACTTGTCTTGTGGTTTAACATATGATATATCCTGGATAATGTTCCATATGCATTTGAGGGCTTTTCTTTAATTAATAACTTTGAGCTAGACATTTCAACTTTATAAACTCTGCTTGCTTCATTTGTAAAGTAAGTGGTGTGCTGTGATTTCATAATTCACAGCATGACCTTCTCTGTGGCTCTACATGGGGTCCCCTCTTTTGGCAAGGCTATGAGAATTTCCCTTCCTCTTTTGTACCTCCTTCTCTGAGGACCTTTTAAATGAGGGCCTCTGCAAAGTAATGCATTTCCTCTTACAGTTAGTTACATTTGTATTTTAAATCAGAAGCACTGTAAAAATTTATACTTGGTAACCACTCCCCCACACTATAATCCAGAAATATGGAAAAGAGCAGTTAAAAAGTAAAGGATATATTCTGGACATGTTTAGTATTTACTATGTAGCAGGCATTGTCTGGGGATATAAACAAGGAGAGCATGACACTGAAACACAGAAGTAAAAGGTCCTAACAGAGTGGGCGAGGTGTTCCTAGAAGTATATGCAGAAGTAAGTGAAGCTGATCATGGGGTTTGTGAGGTTTCTCAGATGACCAAAGCAATAAAGGACACATCCTGATTTCTAACAAAAATGAGAATAATACTTTATCCCAAAGAATATTAAAATTCTTTCTCTAATACCTAGCTTCTCCAGAGTTGTATAAATAAATATGCCTCATATCCAACCAGATATGCACAACCTGGTCATTCATTCCACAAGCACATGAGATATCCAGAGTATTGGGAAAAGTAGAACAAAGTATTATCCTTACCTTCAAGATCTCAGCTATCTCTATATTTTTCAGTGTCAATTTACTTTTCAAATCTAACATTTCTCGTAGTGAGTAAATATTCCTGACATTTAGTTTCCCCAACTTGAATTTTCTCTCCTGCCCACTTCATTAGTATTGACTCCAAAGTAATTTTTTCCAAACTGCCATAAACTGCTGTTCATTTTTAAATATCCCCCCTCTTCTTACATATTTTCTCACCATGAGTTTGGAAGATAGAATAACCAGGTTCAAATTCTAGATTTGCAGTTGTATGCTAGGGAAATGGGCAAAATGCTTAATTATTCTGAATGTAATTGCTTTATAAACTAAAAATACTTTGTGTAAATTCTCAGCACAATGCATGGGGCGTGGTAGGCATAATATGAGTAGATCAGTTACAGATATGCAGTGAGAAACTTGTAGGCTCTCTCACACCAATGCAAAATGGATTATATACTCTTTACCTTCCTAACTCTCAATCATTTGGAATCTAACTCTGTGTTGAGGGAAAGTCCTGTCTGGTTTTCACTGTTCCAAACTGAAAGATATGGGAAGAATATACACTCTGATTCTGCCTAATCATGTATTCTTCCAACATTTTTTTTTTGTTATATCTGGAGTTCAACTTTTGAAACTACAAGTCACAGATTTATTGACATGAACATACACTCTAGTTTTACTATGGAAAAGAAATGCCTTTTAAGAAAATGGTGATCTCATGTGACTCATGCATAGACTGAAGAGAGCCAGAGGCTATCAGATAAACACTTCACAGTTTCATTTTTCTTCTCCAAAAGGTCACCTGGTCTCTTGAACCTTTCTTTAACCTACATTTCTACCATTTTTCCCCCATATTAAATGCAAGTTCTATTTTAGAATAGTCTTCACATATATTTTCAGCTATCTTTTGCTTTCTAAAAGAAATGCAAACGATAAAGCTTGTGAGTGACACACACTGGCATTTGGTAATTTAAATACCAAGCTGATTCATGGAACTTTTTCATTTATACAGGAACCATACAGTCCAGCAAATAAAACTAAAAATTGCTTTCAGTATCACTTGGATTTGACCATGTATGATGAAAATAAAACCAGCAGAGGGTTTATTAATTAATGGTGCTTAGGATGGCACATGCCTCCCTGGGCTTAAAATTAGATCATAGTATCCCCCCTGAGACATGATCAAGTGACCTTCTGAAGAGGGCACAAGTGTTATTTTTCTGTCAGCTCCATTTTATAATTCTAGTAAAAGTCTATTGAGTTTTACTCTTGATATTTTTAAACCTACTTAGTAGTCCCAATGCTATTTTATGTTAATGCCATAGTTTTACTAGGAATTGAAGTTGAGCTCAGAGGAGTATAATTTCCAGGGGTATATTTCAGGGTACTTCATAAGTTATTTTATTCTTTCTCACTTTATTGGCCTTCTTAAATATATTGGCTATATTATACTACAAGACTCACAGTAGATCCTAAGTCTTCTCACAAAGCCCTGTATTTATATTTACTATGTCCTAATTCAAGGTGCCTAACACATTTTAAGGGTTCTGGTTGTTCAAACAACAATGTGAAAATACCAAAGTTATTTGAGAAGGCAACTGATGTTACTACTGTGGAGAACAGCAGTTGGAAATAGACATTAATTGCATCTTAATTTTAATTTTTAGACCAGGTCTACAATGACTTATCCACATTTGCAAATTCCAAAGCTCATCGGAAGTACCCTTCCTCCACTGTCTGAGACCAGCCTTCTCTTTTTTAGAACTTTGTAATAAGTTTATCTGAGATAATTATAAGAAAATATCTATCATTCTTAATTCTATCACCCTTCATTGTCTCATGACTGGCAATTAGAGGAATGTTAGAAGAAATTTTGATAAATGAATGACCCTGACAACTCTTCTTGGATTAGATATCAAAAGATATTAGCTTGGTTCACATCTGTGGAATTGATAAATGCATATCATAATGCGGCATTAATCATAGGCTTGCAGGAAGTACATGCAAACAAAAATGCCAGTTATTTTCTTAAGACTCAAATTGTTAATCTAAGAATGTGACTTTGTAAAAGCTAATTAAGCACTTGTCTACCAAAACATAAAATTTGTTTTTTACTTGGTATTTTTTTGTAAAACCTTTGAGCACATCTCTTTTTTAAAAATGGTATTTTCATTCTGAAAGTTGAAATCATTGTCGTAAACATATTTGTCATATTTACTTTAATTAAAATTTACAACAAGGGGTTGGAAAACAGGTTGAAGGATTTCACAATGGCACACATGACCAATGATCTTTAATATCTCACTTTCTGTAATGTTCCACTTTTAATATTCTGGCAGGTTCTGCTTCTATACGTCTATATTATAATGCAAATGCACATGATTCATCTATCAATCCTGTGCCAGTAGAATCTACTTACTCCTCTATAATCAATGAGGTTAGAAATTGTGTGTTTGCATTTTCCATTTTATTTTGACATACTTTATTACATTAGGTTGTTTCTTTTGATGGTCACTACTTCTGTTTTCTGATATTTCCAGTTTTCCTGCACTATGATTCAGAATAGGAATCAACTTCTTCACCACTTGAAGTTAGTCATGACTCTCATTTGCTTGGCTAATGAAAAGCCAGCAGATGCACCCAGCAGTGTCAGCCCTGGAATTAAGACTTTAAGGGGCGAGGAATGATTTGCCGTCTCTCTGTCAGAGTAACCAGAGATACTGCAGATGGTCTCTCAGTGTGGCCAGAACAGAGCCCAGATCTCTGGATTCAAATCTCTAGATTATGAAGGTTGTCTGTTACCTGGCCTTACTAAATTTTTGTTGATCTGATTTTCTGATAATATTGGGATTTTTAAAAAATTGTTTATTACCCAGCACAGTAGTTTTCAATGCTGTTTTAGCCATGGCATGAAATCAGTCTGTTCTGGTGAAGGTGCTGAAGGGCTTGGTTGCTCTAGGTCTAGTGTCTGCTCATCCCCAAAGCTGAGCAGTCCAGAGGCATCTCTGCAGCTCCACCAAGAATCAGTTGAGCACAGGGTAAAATTGAGTTGGGAATCAGGAGACTTTGGTTTAATCACAACTAATAATTGATGATACATGTACTTTCTCTATTTTTAATCTTTCAAAAATACCTCCAAACTTCTATTTTCTTACATGCAGGATTTATGAACTGCTGTAATCATTCCTAAATCCTACCTCATATTGATTGTAAAGTAAGATTTGGAATGAGAGAGAAAAATATTTGGTGTGGCATTATGTCTGTGTGGGTATGTATATGTGTTTAAGAAATGCTATAGAACAGAAAAAATACATGAGATGGTACCTTTATGTCTTCTGATCAGATGCCTTTTCTGAATCATAAAGCACTATGAGAAAATAAGGTGTTATTATTTTAATTAGAATAATGTATATAGAGAACAAATTTAAGCACGTTTTTTTTTCTTAAGATGGGCTCCAAGCTCTTACTTCCAATCTGGGAAAAGTAAATTGAGTGATTTGGCTTTCCCCCTCCCGACTCTTAATGTGCACAAAATATTAAAAAGGTTGGGCAACATTAGGAAGGGTAAGAACCTAACACAAAACATAAGCTTATCCTGCTATGAAATTAATGTGAGGCCCCATCTGCAGTATTCTGTAGTATGATTGCTAGTGAAATGAAAGATAGAATGGAGATGGAAAAAGCTCAGGGTGATGTCATTTAAATGACCAAGATGATGGAATGCCTCCATGAGAAACCAGAAGATTAGGGCTCTCCAGTACGATAAAATGAAAGTGAAGGAAGTAATGATTAAAATGAATAAACTGGCCTCCAAGGCCCATTTTAACTCAAGGAAATCTTGAAGGAAAGGACTTAATAATAATGATAGCTAACTATTGAATACCAACAATTTGCCAGATTCTGTTCAAGGGCTTTATATATGCTTATTTATTTAATCCTCAAAAAAATTGTATCAAGCAGATACTATTATTTTCCTTACTTTGTAGATAAAGAAATGAAGTTGACCCAGTTAACTTACCTAACACCATGTAAAAGCTGGGCTAGCATTGAATTCTTATGGTATAGATGATGAAATGGTATAGATAATTAAGAATTAGGATTAAATAATCCTAAACTCCTGGATTGTTTACTTAAATATGAATTTCTGGTCCATCCCAAGCTGTTTTAATTTGCTTTTTCTGGGGTGAAGTCTGTAAATATGCATTTTAAAAACACCACAGGTACTAATGCAAGTATATACATGACTCACACTTGGAGAACTAGCAGGTTGGTAGATAAATACCTTCTGGAAATCCATTCAATAGGCTTAGGGCGTTGGTCAAATTACTTAAAAATTTTAAAACCTGACTTTCCTAATCCACAAAGATTTATAATAAGAATACTAACATCATTAACTTTTAAAAAGACTAAACAAATTACCCATTAAAAGTGCTAATCATAGAGTAATTAAAACACATTAGTTCTTATTTTTAAACAAAGTTAGCTATACTGTAGAACGGCCATGATTACCCTGTTGTGTAAAATCGCTAATGCTTCTTACATACATCAATTCTGAAGCAACATAAACATTAAAATTTTTCCATACAAACTTGCTAAATTTATTATGTGCCCCTTTCTCTAACTATTTGAGTACTTTACTGTTTTTTGGTTTGATTTCCTTTGTTTTGTGTTTAATTTATCCTTTTTTCTCCTGTGTAAAACTTCCCTTGACTGTTCCATTCCACAGTAATCACTACACAGACCATTTTGGAATCCCTACTACTAATCAGGCACTGTTAGTCAATCTCTAGGTATTTAATCTCCACAAAGTACATATTACTACCTGAACTTTATAGAAAAGTCAAACAAGGAAAGATGTGAAATTCAGGAACCAGACACATAATGAAATTCCATCTATGAAGTTCAAGTTCAGTTGAAAACATTATCTCTGATTCAGCCCTTTACCCTTTCTACAGCTCATCGGGTTTGACAATTTTCTTGCAATATTGCTGAGCGAGTTTTATATGTATTTATCAGTTCTGAGAATTGTTGCATCTTATGAATAACTATGAAGAAACTTATAATTTACAAACCTTATTTTTAATGCTCAGGACTATTATATAAATTGGGTGCGTTTACTCCCCAGAGCCCTAACATCCAAAAGTTAGTAATTGGAGGACATGATGATGTGAACCCAGGTTTTTCATACACATTCAATCATTCAGCCATTTATTCAATAATTACTTATTGAGTGCTTACCATGAAGCAGGCTTTTGAATAGCTTAAAATATACTCCTGGACAGAGCAGAAAATCCTCTGTCCTTCCAGAGCTGATATTCTGTTGGAATGTGGTCTCTTATCTCTTTGTGGGCCCCTTGAGAGCAGCAACCAAGTGACACACCAGCTGAGCCAGTTGTAAGATTCGTCAAACCAAGCTGCCTGAAGCACAAGGCCTGATTGAGCAGTCTTGTAGTTGATTAGCCCAAAGGACAGGAAACACTATTTCGTAGGCCAGGTTAGCATTGGCTTTCCTGTATCCCAGACTTTAGAATGTCTTCTGTGAGACTGCCCCAGTGTAAGGCAGAGCAAACAACACACCTCTTCCAGAATAGTTACTACTTATCTCACTGCATTACAGTAGGTTGGTTGTTTGTCTTTATTTACTTATTTATTTATTGAGCTTTGAGGTCTTTGAGGGCTAGGTACAATTTTAAAAAATCTTTTATATCCATAGTAATACATATCTGGCAATTTGTAGGAAGCACACAAATTTCTGTTGAAATAAGGGGGTAAAATATCTTGCCTAGTAATCCTGTAAAGGTGTAGCATTCTCAAAAATAAAAAATATACAAAAACATAGACATAACCAGGTATAAATTGAACAACTCACGTAACTGGAATAACAACCTCTTCCAAGACATGAGTAGTTATATGGCGTAAACTTAAGTTTCAGCTCTGCCACTTACTCTCTGATCTGAGACAAATTTAACCTCTTTAAGCTTAAATTATATTATCTATACAATTCACATGAGATTAGATAGCTACAGATTGTTTTAAAACTAAAATGAGACAATATATGTGTAATTACAGATACGTCACTACATATGAAAGTAACAAGATATAATAATAATATCTTCTCTTGGATTATCAATATATTAATTGTCTTCCTGGAAGGTTTCAGCCCCAGGCAAGTTCACTATGGATTCAGTGAGGAGAAGAAATGACAACAGAACATTCTTGGGGTAAAAGGGTTTATACCCAGCTTTATTTTCTCAGTAGGTCGAGCACTAGAATCACATCTGCATCCAACAGTCTGCAGGTCTGTAATCCACCTCCATCTCTGCCTCTGCTCAGAGCACTAGGCAGAGCTCTTTATATAGTGACACAGTAATATCTCATTGCCTAGGGTGTGGAAGCAGTAGCCTAGCAGAGGCCAATTACAACATCATGTAGTTTAGGGTCAGATGAGGATCCTGGTCATAGGATCTTCCACTTTCCCCACACTCATATAAATAGTAGTATACTATAGTGATTTAGAATATAAGGTCTCAAACACAAAGGCTGTGATTAAACTCCAACTCTACCACTGTGTAGAAGTATGACCGTAGACATATTTCTTAACATCCTTAAGCTCAATTTCAATTTCAGCTCCCTCAATTAAAAAAAATTTTTTTATTAACTGTACCTCACTACCATATTGTGTTGCTCTGAGAATTAAATGCGGAAATGTATATAAAGTTATTAATGTAGTCTTTGAAATGAGGAAGCCATATATTGTTCAATACTTTATTTTTATAAATAAGTGTATAATCAAATATTATTTAACACATGTACATACACCATGCTAAAAGAACATGAAAACACCTCTAAAAAATGTCCCCTGCATTTCCTCTGCTTCTTAAGATTTTAACATTTGTGTAGATGTCAATGGCTGAGAAGACTTCCACTTCTAATCTATGATATCATGTGATTGTTAAATAGCTATGGCTGTATTTGTTTTTTCTGTTTGATTTAAATATTATTGGACTCTTAACATATATAGTCACTAACCTAACTTATATGTTCATACAATGAATTTTCCCTGCATCATGAAAATTATTGAAAACAAAAAAAAATCAACATTGCTTTATTATTTATTCATAGTAATTTGAGCAAAAGTGAGATCAAGGCTTTGAATCCATGCTTTTCTCACTCCTTCTAAACAGGCCAGACCATGCAAAATCTGTATTTGGTTTCCCTTACACATCTTGAATGTATTTCATATACTTTTTAAATGTTTTCTTATGATCTGTTTTCTCACCAACCTCCACATGCCTGATGGAAAATGTATAAAAGCTATTCCATATGCTTTCTGTAAAATATGTTGAACTGGAAAAAAATGGGCACAAAACTGTATACTTATAAAAAAATGAGAACAGTTGCATGATTTTTCCATCCAAAGACGCATATGATATTTAGTTGGTCCTCTCAGCTTTAAATTTACAGAATCAAAATTCAGGTGATTTAAAATTTAATAAACAATTGCATAGCTGGTATTTTGCTATCAGTATATAAAGGTAAGCATTACTAGTCATGTACTTTCTAAGGTAAGTTATATTATACCTATGCCAGATTAAGAATCATGCAAAAACTAGGAGCATAATTTTATCAAATTAATTAGTGTATAATGTGTGCACTAAATAGTTCCATAGAAAATTTAAAGCAGCTTAAAGTAAAAGGAGCATATTCAGTAAGTTTTAATAAGCATATATTAATGAAAGAAAACACATCAAATACTTTTAATACCAGAATTCAGATGATTTATGACTGAATTTAGGTGTTAATCTTTCTGTCCAGTACAACTTAAAGAAAATTAAAAATTGAAATAATTCCCATGACATATATTTTAGTGTTGCTCACCATGCTCTTGGCTTCATAAGTGCTTCATTAATTGTACCTTCCTTGATAACCCTTATAACCCACAAGAAGATATTATTACCCTTTTAGAGATGAGGAAACTAGGGTGAGAACCAAGCAAAGCCATGTTAAGTGTATATAAAAGTAAGTAGCCAAGGTTAGGATTTAAATTCTGATCTAATTCAAAAGCAAAGCTATTGTGTCCTACTTACTAATGTCCCTCTATAATCTCTCCTGAAACACATTGTTTACAAGTCACCAAGTCCTTTAAGTAATGCCAAGTGTACACAGAAAGAATTCTCATTATAATAAATAAAATATACTAATTAAGGTCTATAATGAAATATCTATTACATTTCCAAATACAACTACAAGAACTTTATCTAGGTAAGCTTATTACAGGATATTGGCCTAAGAAGTCACCAGAAGAATAAATGATCTGTGTGTTATGTATGGTCAATAGTAATCCTTACTTTAGAGAAATGATCAATTAGTACTCCTCATTTCCTGACTAAAATCATATTAATGATATATTATATGAATGAAATTGCCTGTCTCCTGTATATCTTTCTCTTCATAGTTTGCTGGAATTAATATAAATATATTAAATAATCAGAAATTAATTATTAGTGATAACAGCCATGTTAAGTCACCATTGACAGTGTCTGAAATAATGGTAATATGGAATAGGATGGCCATAATGGAAAAGTGAATGGATTAAAGGGAAATAGAAGACATATTTGATGAGATTTGAAAAAGGCAGAATTTAGAGAAGGAAAAAGAAGAAGTTAATGATGACTCCTCACTTTCTAATATGTGAAACTGGAGAGGTAGTGGTATACTGAGAAGAAAATTGAAAGAGGATGACCTAGGTGTGAGGTGTCTCTAAACAACTGGGTGACAGTGCCAAATAAAGTGAAAGATTAGGGCTAGCAAGAAAATTAAGCTTCCTTAGCTGAGGAAGTTCATGAGCAATCCATGGATATGACTCAGAGAGATACTGTAATTGAAGAGAAAGAAGACTTAGGATGAAACCTTTAAGGGACTCCAACATTTAATGACTAGATAGCAGAGAATGAGCCTACAAAATAGATGACCTAGGAGACCAGGGATATAGGAGGGAAACAGACATAATTCTAAAAAGAATCCAATATAAGAAAGAACATTCAATAAGCCAAATGATGCTAAAAATGAAATAAGTTGAAGCCTGATGTGACCATTTCATTTATTATATAGAAACTTCCATATTTATGTTTGTTTCCAACTTAACCTATTAGTGTATGGGTTTTTTTGCATTATTTTAATACAAAACTGTTCTACTGGACATTGACAAATTCTTTCAACTCTTCAGCTTCTAAGCATTAATAAGTTGAATTCAATAAGAAAAACTGTAATGGAAGAATTAAGGATACAGGTGTTTAAGGCTTAATAATTTGTTTTATGTAGACCTGGATTTATCTTTTAAAACATTTGCAAATTAATATAAGCAGCCTTAATATAATGCTATTTCTTGAAAACTAAGAATACACATTAAGTAAAATAAGTAAATTTAATTAAAATAATTTTCAAAGGATGAAGATTACAGTGAAGAATCATGTTTTTCTTTGAAGTCTTTAAGTACATTTTCTTTTAAGTTACTTTGATATCATCTTTACCAAAGTGAAACTTAGTCTTTGCTATGAAAGTATCTTGAACATATTATAAAAAAGAAAAATAAAGCTACTTTATAAATAATCAAAATCTATGGAAATCAAGTTTTAATCAGCAGTTTATATAATTTATTGTCCAATTGAGAGTTGCCTCAATACAGGGAAAAATTCACAGAAGGATTTTATATGGATCCTTAAATGCATGGATACATGTGCATGTACACATGGATATACATTTAAGCATTTCTACACATGGGTTAGATGAATATGTGAAGTTTTACCATACTATTGTAAATGAAAATTAAAACTGAAATTTGTTTATTTATTGGGGCTTTTAAGTTTGAGTAAATAACATCTCTTTCTTCTCTTGAGTCAGGAATTCATTGAAATGTAAGGCATAGGAAGCAAAGACATTGAGATGAATGTATCAGCTTTACTACAGAAAGGCTGTTTAGAGAATTTGCTTTAAATCTGTAGCTTAGAGGGCTTGCTAGTACTTCAGACTAGAATTAAACATACTTCAAAAAGACCTAGCAATTTCAAAGCTTCCTCTGAAAAACTTTACACTGAAGGTACAAAAATTTGTGATTTTTGAGATTGGCACTAAAATAAAGAGGGAAGAAGGAGATATGTTGAATGTACATAATTCCTTCTGCTAAATTTAGCCAATAATTTAATCCTTTGTCTATAGAGATGAACATGTGGGTAGTGGGAAACGAAATCAAGTGTTGCTCTAAACCAGAAAAGTCCTTTTCCTTAGAAATCTGAAGGAAGGAGACAGGTGGTTCTCCCACTCAGTAGTATGCATTGGTAAAATACATTTGAATTAATTTGACTAAAAATACAGTATATATATTTATGTGGACCTATCAGGTATGCCTTAGCAAATTCCCATTCCATTAATCTCTTAAGTTATATATATTTTTACAGTGAAATTATTCCATTCTATGAAAAAAAAATAATTAAGATTAGTAACAAAGACTAATAAGTTAGACTTTTATTGACACAATGAACTTGTTTCATCAAGTTCATGTGGCCAGTGAGAAAAACAGTAGCAAAAAGTACATTTGCAAGATGCAGAATGATTCTATGACCACCGAGAAAACTGATCTGCAAATACTTTTTTAACCCATTCAGCTCACTTACACCAAAAAATGTGTGTGTATGTGTGAATCAAGTTGACCATACACACACCCAAAGATAACATCCTGTCATTTTGATATTTGCTAAATTCAGTGTTAATGTTGACCTGACATGGTCTACAAATTGCATCCCAATCAAAAGTATCAAACATTTGGCAAATTCCTCTAATATAAAGTCATTCTTATTGGCCAAACCATTATCTTCTGCCTGATCCACTTTTTAGTTTTCACCACAATATCTGCTGTAAAGAGTATCCACTGGGAGTTCTTGCCCCTTTATCTTTACATCTTTGGTTTCCCCTTTCCTTTACCAATGTGATTTTGGGCATCTCAGAACATGTATCGGGGCACTGCATTGATACATTGATGTTCTCTGGAGAATATATGAGCCAGTTTCAGTCCAACATGAAACTATAACATTTTGAATAGAAAAATGATCAAAATTTGAATTTCTAACTCTTTATGGTAAGTGGATTCCAAATATCAGCAACTAGAACAAAAAAAAAATGAAGCATGCTAGAGAAAAGAACACTAGCAGAAAATTCAAGGCAGCCTCACCAATCTAAGAGCTGGATCTGGAGGATTCAGGTTTCTTGACTCCTTGTACATAGAGGCACCCCCGTAGGCCTGACATAGTCACTGACATGGTCCCTGCCACACTCACTGATCACCCACTGGGCATATTTTTATCTTTATGGCAACAGAAAAATGACATAGAACACTGTGCAGGAATTTAGCAGCCTCCCAGATCCTGTTTTTGCATCTATCCCTCTCAACGTGCCACGTACAAGGACCAATTTCAAAGCCGGTGAAATTATAAAATGGCCTGGCCGACTTTAATTTTCCAACCCCTGACTATGTTGGTAAGTTGTGGAGGTTCACAGAAAAGAGTATACGCTCCATGAGAAAAGAGAACTTGTCTTGTTTACTACTACATTCCCAATTTCTGGACACATAGTAGAAGCTAAAATACTATTATCAAGATAGGAAGAGAGGAAATAAGACACTGGTATAAAGTTGGGTTAGAATAGAGAAGGCAGAGTTAGAAAATAGACCTTATGTGTCTAGAGAATAATCAGAGGTTTTTCTCATGGGAGGAAAGCTCCATCAGGACTTTCTGATATTGGCCAGCATTTTCTATGAAGTCTCTGCCTGGAAAATGAGCTGATTACAGGACAGAAGAGATGCGATTCATCTTTTCAAAACAAGACCAATATGCAGGAAATTCTACAAAGTATTGTCCCCACACTTCCTCATCACCCTTCTCAGTCCCATCTCTTCCTTTCAGCTGCCTGGTCACATGGAAAATTAGAGGTGCTTTTCTTAAGTAAAGGGTCTCAAACCTTTATAGAAGTCTCTGCCTCGACCTGCTGCTTCTCTCCAAGCACTAAGTGATCAGGTCTGTAGGTCTTTCAATAAAAAATATAGTGGGAAATCTCACAGCCTTCTAGAAGCTCCTCCCAGGAGATGGAGTTACTCAAACTCATACTTTGAGTTAAGAAACAGAATACAGTATCATATCAGCAGCCATTGGCTCAGTTCATCTGAAGTTAATTTGTGAATTTTTCACCTGATAGGAACACCATAATTTGCTTAAATTTTAGCAAGATGCTTGCTCTTATTAGATACAATGAATATACACCACATACGAGCCTTCTCTTTCTGCCATCAAACATTTACCCATCCATTCAAAAGTGTTTCGGTTTAATGCCAAGTACAATGCTAGGGACTGGGGAAGCAAGTGTGAACTTGACTGTTATTACTCCTCCCCACAGAACTGCTTTGATGGAGGAGGTACATTTAAAGTTCTTAGATAGTAAATATAATAATTCAAAATTTGAAAAAAAAAGGAGACTAAAATATAAGATAACTCAGACCATGGAGGTCCTACTGTATAGAGTATTTACTTGAGAGGTAATCTTTAATCTGAGAAGCGGAAGAATGAAGTTGCTAAGAGCAGAGTCAGGAAAATAGAATTTTAACATGTACTGTGATGTAGTCATTTGAAAATATTGTGTCCCATAAAGAGCCAAGAGCCATACATGGAGAACGTTTTGATGGATTTCTGACTAAAAGAGCCAAGGAGGTTTTTTCACACTGCAGACCGTTTACACTGGGACTTTTGTGGATGTCTCTGACATTTCCCGTCTGACTCTTAGGCTAAAGTGTTGTCGTCAGCCAGCTGTGAAACCAACCACCAACAGTGTCAAAGAACCCTTGCTAAGGTACCAGACAGCAATGACCTAACTCTCTGGGGTACTTCTGTTTTAAAAGTGTATACAAGACCATAAATCCATTAAGATGCAAAGGAGTGAAGCTCTAATGGATCACCTGGCAAAAGAGTGAGTTGGCACGCCATGCCCACCCACTGTTATGGAGACTAGTTTTATAAATCTTTTCCCATCAGGGTCCATATAAATTGAGATTTATACAGTAAAGGAGGCAGAAAACTGATTATTTACATAAAATGTGTTTGGTTCTAATTTGAGTAAGTTACACACATACATAGGGATCAATGTTCTGCTGTGACCAAGTCACATTCTTAATTTTTCTTCCTTTTCCCTTAGTCATTTCAAGCTATTTTTATGATTATTAGAATTATTAAGTTTGAGGACAAGTTTTGTTTCCTAAAATAATTATCTATGTTATTTCTCTGGAAAAAAAAATAATTTTATGGGTGTGGTATTCTATGGCTATTAGCTTAAAGAGGATATTTCGTTAAGTTCTGTCAATCCTTGACCACTGCAAAATTACTGAACAATTTACATTAATACTCTGAGTTGTTTGACACATTGTCCCATAATCATTTAATTTGTATCAGTGTAATATGACTTATGGTTAAATAAGTAAACACAGATTTTTAAGAAATATGTATACTCAGTAGCATTTTGATTCAATAAAGTGCTTTAAAAGTATTTTATTTTCAAACATTTGGGGTTTGGCAAAACACAAAATACCTTGGCCAAGCACTCTTCCTCCCAACTTTTAAGCCCAGTACATTTCGAGGGAAATTTAATTCATATGTTTCCAGTATATTTACACTTAGTTTATTTAAATGGTGTTTTGTAAGAGCTCTGTGAGGTCCAAAAAGTCAATAACTAGTTTTTAAAGTGTTTTAAATTTCCTTCACACCAAACCAGGTGAGCAAATTTTGTTTAAAATAATAAAATTTCATGAATTTACCTTAAAATGTCATATTCTACAACACTCGTATTCAAACTATGCAAAAGTTAACATATTATTCCCAAGTAGGTCTCAATAACATGGTATTAGCTGCCCCCACAAACACCCCCTGTGAAGGGCTGGGCTGGAACACAGTCTAAGGAACTGGCTGAGATCCTCCTAGGGTGTGAGGGAGCTGGTCTGTGGCTTAAAGACCAAGCTAGCTACACAAAGGAAGCCTCTCAGACTCTTCTGGAGGTAGCTGGCTCTACAACCATCTCCTAGTTTTCCCATTTACTGTGACTCTAGAGGAGCCACTCAACTTCTCCCAGCCACTCTCCTTTGCTTTTAGCCTTAAAAAAGACAATAATAGAGAACTAATTTCATAGGCTTTGAGTGAGAATAAGTAAAAGAATAAGGGTAAAATTAAAAGTCTTTATGGAGTGGGTCTGCATACAGTAAGTGCTCAATAATAAGAATGATAGTTGTGTGCATTTGGCTCAAAATTACCTACAATAACTGCTTCAGCTAAATTGCCGTTAATTAGAGGCCCATTAGTTGAAGACCATTTTTAAAAATTTTATTTACGTGGTTCTGGCTTATGTAGGAAAAAACAATAGGGCTACAGAAAAGCTGGAATCAGAGCACAAATGAGAGCTTTGTCTGCAGTATTGGTTAGTGAAAGGAGAACTGCCCTGGGAAGGAGGTTGAGCTCCCCTTCTGTGAACTGCTGTTAGCTGTTCCACTGCAGATGAATTACATAAGGGTGCTGGCCTCCAGCTTCAGTGGTAAAAAGAATATCTAGATGATCCCAGGTTCCTCCTGACTTAAAAAAATAAAATGGTTCTATTGTTTCCCTCACATTAAAATAGGCTCAAAGTCTATCATGAAAGTTAAATAATGATAATTATTTTTTCTAAACATATTGGGTCAGGCTCACTATAACTATCTTAAGCTTTAGAAAGATTCTTGCTATTGCTAGATATAATGAACATATGCCATATGTGAGCCTGTTCATCTTTGGGCCTTTAACGTTTATGCATTCATTATAAAGTATCATTCAATAACACCCACCATGCTAGGCACTCGGGAGGGAACTGTAAGCTTGCCTAATATTACTCCTCTTCACTTTCTAAAATGCTTTGGGATGAGGAGTCAAAAGAAGTGCACCTTAACTAACCCATATATGCGATTGTGCTTTATATTCTTTTTTTTCAAAAATTGGAAATGTAGAAAAATAAACAAAAATATAATTATACTTTCAAGTATCTGACAAGGGGTATCTTGAAGGAATTCAATCATATAAATCCATTTTGCTTCTTCTAACTTTTAATTGAGAAAAACTTCAAAGTAAGGAGTCAATGTGTTTTTGTTATCCACAAGAGCACGAGCATTTTCAAAACCTACTTTCAGCCTTTGTTTACTATTTTTTTATTGTATGTTACCATTTTTTTAAATCACTTCTCCCAGACATAGTTTGGTCACTTTGCTTTTGGGGAAATAGAGCTTTTTCAGAATTAATCTAATATCAACCAGAAAGTTCAGGCCACAGTCAAAATAAGACTCCTGAAGCCTTCTTGGTTTATCAACCACTGCCCACAATCCACACCACAGTTAATCATTATTCAGATTAAGAACTATAAATGCAAACAAAGAAAATCTTACAGGAGGAGAGAAAGCAGTTGTTAAGGATCTAAGAATATTAAGTACAGAGCTAAAATTGTGATTAAGTCATCTCCCTTTTAATCCAGAAATATTTCAATTTCTATCTCAAACAGCTGTCTTTTAGGATCTTTCTTTTTCTCACACTATTGCCAAGATAAATTCAGGAGGAGCATACATTCTCAGCCAGACTGAGCCAGGCACGCAATTATTTTTAGATTTTAGATCAAGGCACAAATGCTTTGTTCTCTTCACAAACACCTTCCTATATTCCCCTCCTTGACCTTTCTCCTTAGGTTAATAAAATAATCAAAACCTAATGCATACAATATGACTTTTGCCACTATATCACTTGTGTGAAATAAATTATCTCATTGTTGCCACTTTAAAATATATCCATACCTATATGTCAGTTATATAACTTTTGCCACTCCTTTCCCTAGAGATTAAGGGATGTAAAAGTTGAAGATATTAATCTGCTTTCCAGATGCTAACATTCTTGTTGAACGTAGGATGTTAGTGTAGGTGACTGTGCCGAAAGGCAGGCTCCGACCGTACATGCAATCAGGACGCAGATCAGGGAGAGTTTCCTCTGGATTTGAGGAACGCAGAAGTTCTTTTCAGAGTCCCCAGTGGTTTCCACACACACAGACCCACAAACCTCCCTGCTGCCTAATGTCCCAATTCAGATTTTGCCCCAAGGTGCCTCTTTCTTCTCTGGTCTCACTATTCATATCTGCTGCTTCAGATGCTTGCT
Source organism: Smutsia gigantea (assembly GCA_032199065.1). Taxonomy (NCBI): domain Eukaryota; kingdom Metazoa; phylum Chordata; class Mammalia; order Pholidota; family Manidae; genus Smutsia; species Smutsia gigantea. Next base: position 72,651 of record JAVSCE010016824.1, read on the forward strand.
TGCTAAAGAAGCTTCATGATCATCCGGAGAATTCTGACATCCAGAGTATGGTTGTTGGGGTTAATGGTCCCCAAATTTTATTCCAGGTAGCAAAATAGTGCTTGGTTTACCTAAAAGTAGAGGGGAGGAGGGTCTCCACTCTGTCCATTGTCACTATGGGCCCCACACTTCTTTGTGCCCACATCAACAAAAAGTTTTGAAAGCTCTATTAGCTCTGCCTCTGAACATACCTACTCTCCATTTCCCCTGGTTCAAAACCCAGTGTAAGGAACCTGGTGGTGGATGGACACACTGCTACACAAATTGCGTTCTTTTCTTCTCTCCCCATGTCAATCCCTCCCTTGACAATACCTCCTTTTTCTAAAATGTAATCCCACAAACATGAACAGACTAGGAAAACAAGGGAAGTCAGGGGCAGAAGCTGTTATTGACATGATGAGTAATCTCCCAAAAGACAGGAGCTGGGTTCCTTTACAGAACTGAAAATTGAGACTTAGGTAAATTAAGTGACTTCCTGAAAATTAGATGTCAACTCAGGAATAACACAAGTCCTGTTTTAAAAACTGAGTCCTATTAATTGTTAATATTACCTTTCTCAAATAATTAGAAATATTTTTTACAAAATGATGAGTGTTAAAACAGTAATGCTTGATCAAATTATTCAGGATTCAAATCAACATTTTGGAGAAGACTTGTAAGTCATTGGAAACACCATCAAAAGCAGAATACCAAACTGGCCAGGTTCAATGCAGTTTTATTTCTTCTGTTACATTGACAGGAGTTATTTTATACTCATTAATTTTTCAATGTATGTGTGTTTGTTTCAGAAGATAATTTACATCTATTGCTATATGCAAACAAATTCAGTATTTTTAAGATAAATTAATATGTTTGGGATATTTTTCTGAACCTCATTTTCATTAGTATGAAGGGATTGTTTTTAATGATCTCTAAGAACTTTTTATCTTTAATACCTAATGATTCTATAAAATCTATCTTTATTTAAACAAAATGTACAACTGCTGTTGGGAATGTAAATTAGTGCAGCCACTATGGAAAGCAGTATGGGGATTTCTCAAAAATAAAAATAGAAATAACATATGACCCAGAAATTCCACTTCTGGGAATTTACCTGAAGGAAACAAAATCACTAATTCACAAGATACATGCATTCCTATGTTTATCACAGCATTATTACAACAGCCAAAATATGGAAGCAACCTAAATGTGCATCAGTAGATGAATGGATAAGAAGTGGTACATACATACAATATCACTCAGCCATAAACAAGGATGACATCTTCCCATTTGCAACAACATGGATGGACCTAGAGGGTATTATGCTAAGTGAAATAAGTCAAACAGAGAAAGACAAATGCCATATGATTTCATTTATATATGGAATATAAAAACCAAAACAAATGAATAAGCAAACAGAAATAGACTCATAGACACAGAGAACAGCCTGGTAGTTGCCATAGGGGAATGGGGGAAAGTGAATGGGTGAAATGGGTGAAGGGGGAAAAAATTAGTGAGAATGTTCAATATCTTAATCTGAGTGACAGGTCAAAATCAATTGAGCTATACATTCGGATTTGTGAACTTCATTCAATTAAGAGAAGAAGCCAACTAAAATAAGTAAATAAATAGTACAAATATATATATGTTATATATGTTCAGTAATATATAATAGCTGTGTTAGTGATTTCTTATAAATTTCTTACAAATTTCTTACCAAACACATTTTGAAACAAAAACAAAGTTCACTACCAGAGAAATAAAAATGTCTGTATATTATACTTAAAGATCTGAATGTAGAAATATGCCTATCTTTTACGACTAGTTTTAGAATTCTGACAATAAATTTGAGCTTTAAAAGTTAATCAGATAAAAAAATGTATTAATTTTTTTAACATTATAATTACAAAATGGAATGGAAAGGAGAAAATATAATTCATTTTTTTTCTTTACAAAATTCTCTCTTCATGCTACAAAAGAGTTGTCTTTTTATAGATCCATGTATTTTTAGTATGTTAGGGCTACATTAACTTTCACTATACTCTCAGATGTCACTAAAATATGCCTGGAAAAAAAAAAATCACAGCAGACACATAGATCTCTTCAACAGACAAAGTATAAAGCTTTGCTTCAAGCACTATATTTCTTTTAAGCCTCATATTATTGCAGGAGAACATGTCACATGCTGTATTTGAAAGTGGAAGCAGAACAAAAACTCACGATGGGTTATTACTTTGCTTTTATATTTAGGAATTTTGAATGTGCCTACACTAAGATTTCTCACTTGGTTTTCTTTAAATATTATCTGTGAATATTCTTTCTTCCTAACTCTCACACGTCACACACAAAAAAGATTAACACAATGCATCATGACATTTCTTTGTATGTTAGCTACTTTTGTGTTTCTACTTTTGATGCCTGTATTCAAAAATGTCCAAAAACATACAAGATTTTGGAGAGATCCAGGTGAGAAATTCTAGGTTCTCAGTGGACTTCTACCCTAAAATAGAAATCATTGTTACTCATTTCAGTAAGCAATTTCCACTGCCTTACATATATCTAGTTATGAAAGATGATCTGAATACTGTGGTTTAAACCCATTTTCAGTGTTTAGCAAGATGCCTTTTATGAATTGTGAAAGTTTTCATTTGTCAATTTTTGGATCAAAATATCTTTGTACAAATTAAATGCCATAACTACTTATTAAATCCTACTATACATCAGGGAAAGTACTGTGGACACAGAGCAAAAAGAAATATAAACTCTGATCTCAAAGTCTCAATTTCGAGCATAGGAAACAGAAATGGAAGTGACTAAAAATTTCCCCTTCCTCACCCTCTCCATGGCTTCATTTTCTTCCCTAGACAAGGCAGTGCACACTCTTCCGATAACATTCTATATCCTGGTCTTTTGCCTTTGTGTCTCACAAGACTCTACACTTTCTAACTGAAATTGATCTATTTCCTTTGCTGCTGAGTCTGGGCTTCTGTATGATGTTATAGAACTGCATGCAGTCCTGGAGTTTGAAGGCACCTCAATTGCCATTTCTTTGATATTAGCTAAACTCAAGCACTTCTGAAAGCTCTTGATTTTTGTTAGTCAGTTGGCACTCAGCTTTTTTAAAAAAGGATTTTTACCATGTAAATTTTATGTCTCTAGATAATACTTTCTCATCTTTCTAAATTCTCTCTGCTGCCTCACCTCTTACAACTGGTTACCTTCTACATCACTGAAGCAATAATGGATGCCAAATTAACTCACTTGGATTACTGTCCTCTACAACTGTACTTACATCTCTGTCTGTCTTCACCATCTTTTCTCCAAACTTGGAAGACTAGGTGCATCTTCTGTCCTTTAAGTATGTTAATTTCTCATCTACTTTTTGTGACTTACTTTCCCAATTATTTTCAGTTATCATTTTTATGTGTCTTTTTCCTATACAACAATAGTGGTATATGATACTGCAGTAACAGTATGACTGACTCCTTTTGGGTTCCCAGACCTGATTCCAGTGTGTGTGTGTGTGTGTGTGTGTGTGTGTGTGTGTGTGTACATATGGGAGGTCTTCTCACACACAGTGCCAAGCAATTCTCAACACCAGCACGGTGTCTCAGAGCTCAGTTCAATTCTGATGCTATCTGCCTTGAGAGAGCACCAGATTCCCCAGGTTAAGGGCTCTGTCCTACAAGACTGTCCTCCACCCCTACTCCAGATGCTAGATGCAAGCCCCAGGTAGTTTACCTGTGCTTCTGACCTACTGGCTACAGATTGGAGATTCCCATGACGTCTCCCTTAGGTTCAATTAATTTGCTAGAGCGGCTCACAGAACTCAGGAAAATGCTTATTTACGTTTACCAGTTTAATAACAGATACCATAAAGGACACAAGTTAACAACCAGATGAAGAGATGCATAGGGCAAGGTCCCAAATAAAAGAGTTTCTATCCTTGTGGAGCTTGGGGCTTGGCCCAGTGGCACGTGGGAGTATTCTGGTTTCCCAAATATAGAAGCTCTCTTTGACAGAGAAGTGGAATCCAGGACAGTGATAAGCTCTTCTCAGTAGTTTTTGTGAGGGCTTCACTGCATAGTCATGACTAAATCATTGGCCATTGGCTCATTCAACCTCCGGCCCTTGATCAAATGTCTCTTATTAACATAAGAAAACATCCATTTCACCTTTAAGACCTGCAGTATGTTCAGGAACTGTGGATAAAGACCAAATATACCTGGGAAATATGTATTTGGTCATCTGAATGACCAAACATGTATTTCTTATAACTCATTGTATCACAGTTTTCAACAACAGCCAAAGTTCTCTGAGCAGAGAACAATGTTTGTGTCATGATAAATGTTCAAAAATAAATGGTTAAAAATACTGCTGAAGCGGTGACCGGCACTAATTACCTATGGAATATCAAAGCATGGTGTGTTTCATGAAACTGCATATTTTAAGAACAGGTTGAATTTCTATTCAAGATCATACAATGAATTAATACTTAATCAGAGGTAGTCTGCTCCTAACAGCAATGAGAAATAAAATATAAAAATGAGAAGCAAACAGGACATATCTGGGCTTTAAAAACATATTATTTTTCTTTCCTGGATCTAAAAAAAGACCACAAATGCAAAATAAAGAGCAACGCCACTGCCACAGCGTGGCTGTGCTCAAGTTCTGGAAGTATGGAGTGGCCACGAGAAACTTGAACTATACTGTGGGGTAAGAGGACTAAAAGGCCCCTAGTCAGACAGGACCTCAGAGCCACGCTCAGTCATGAAAGCTGGGTTTGACCCCAAAGCTGCTCAATGAAAGGAAGCAAAAATAAAAAACAACCTTCAGTGACAAGAGTAGTGGGGTTTTGTCAGCAAAGAGACCAACAATCAAACCAAAGTGACCACTGCCCCAAAGAGTGGGTCTTCAAAGTCCTTAATGTCTGGATATCACTGATTAAAAATGAAAAGATTATAAAGTATATTTTAAAATATACCCTAAAAAAGCCCATGAGTTTGGAAGTATAAAACATAAATTATTAACTAATAGGTTATAAGGAAAATTAAAACTAAAATTCCAAAATATTTAAAAGACTAGAAATTATTAGTGTAAAAATTTCTAAGATTCAAGAAAAAAGGCTTTTAGTGATCAAAATGTGTAGGCTTAAAATCATATGATAATAGTTACATGCTCTACACAAAATCTATGAAAAGAAGCATGAAGGAAAATTTTAAACATTAGAAGAAATAGTAAAGATCAAATAAGAAGCAAAACATATTAGAAACAAAATAGTGGACAAAATTTTAATACCAAAAGTTGTTTGGGGGAAAAATAAAAACAAATGAAAGAGACAAACTCAGCCAAAAATAAATAAAGTAAATAAAGCCGATGAATTTCTAGGAAAAAAGAAATGGTCCAAAAAATAGCACTAAGAGTGAAAACTGGGCTATAACTACAGATTACGTAGCTATTAAACAGTTTTAAGTGCAACATGTACATTTTAAGTTTCTAGATAAAATATGGAATTTTCTAAAAACATAAATAACCAAAGTTGATTCAAAAGGATATAGAAAATCTAAATTAAAAAATGAGTATTAAAAAAATCAATATTCAAATATATTCTATTATTCTTACTCCCTAAAACAAACTTTGTCAACTTAATAAATAACAGAGTTTTCTATACCATAAAGGAGCAGAAAATTCATGTTATATACATTTTGTTTTTCCAGAGAATAGGAAAAAAAGGAAAGTTCTCCAATTAATTATGTAACTTCATTCATTGCTAATAAACAATGAAAAGAGCAAATCAAAGAGAAAATTATTCATAAAGCAATCCTACTTATGAAACCATATGGAAAAAAGTACAAATAAACTACTAAGCAATTTAATCTAGCAGTAATTAAAAAAAAAGACCACAGTCCAAGCAATTTAACAAATAAAGGGAAAACCACAAACAAAAACACCAATAAAAGTACATTTGGTAAAATTAAACCTTTATTTAAGATTTTAAAAATGAATCATTGCAAACTAGGAGTACAAGGTAATTATTTATAATCTGATATACATTTTGTATTTGCAAACATACAGAAATCATCCTACTTAATAATGAAATTTTAGAAGACAGCTATTTAAATTCAGGATAAAACACAACTTTTATTGAATTTTGTAATAGAAGTTCTAATCAAGTTGGTAAAAAGAAAAATAAAATTATAAGAATTGGAAAAGAAAGAAAAGGCTACCATTATTTGGAATAATGTAAATAAATATATGTAAAATAGGAGAAGCTACAGAAAAATTGAATGAAAATTTTAGTTTGCCAAGATTGTTGGATACAGGAACAGGAAAAAAATAAATGTCCTCTAACACAGAAAAACTAATTAAACAATAGATTCCTTTTATAACAGAAATCGAACACAAGTATCTGTATGTATGTGAGTTCTTGCACACACACACATCTAAACACAATATTAAAAAACAAAAAGAAGACTTGAAAAATGTAGAAAATTTATACTACATTCAGGGATATGAAGATTATATATTAGAAAGTTACTTCTCCCCAGATTATTCTCTAAATTCTCTATAATCCCCATAAAATTACAACAGTTTTCTTTGTTTTATATTGTATAAATAAAAATGTCTCAAGTTTTAAAGTCATTATAATGTGATGATAATTAAGAAAGTATAATATATGTTTTAAAATGTAATCAATAAAACCATTGAGGTTCAGATTGAGGACACAAAACAGACTGATGGGGTGGGAGGTGTGTAGAATGAATTTGTATAACAATGAGAAAATGATGGGTTATATAAACAATAATGGTATAATATTTATGGATACATATAAGAAAAATGGAATTAAATTCTTATCTCACACTGTACAGCCAGAAATTCAGTGAATGAAAGGTCTATAAGTGAAAAAATAAACTTTATAAACATCTCAAGAAAAATACAAAAGAATCTATTACTTTAAGATAGACTTTTTTTAACAGAACTCAAAAAGCACAGACCATAATACAAAGGACTGATAAAATGAAAGTAAAGTAAATTAAAACTACATGACAGAAAAGAAACCTAACTACCTAAAAAGATAATCTAGAAGTTGAGACACATTTTCAAGATTAATAATTAAAATACATAAAGAATTCTCTCAATAAGAAATCTATAAGCTATACATTTAAAATATCCAAATGATTTGATGATTTCATAGAAAAGGAAATATAAATTCCAATAGATAACATTGAAAAATGTTTAACCTGACTTTCAATTAGAGAAATGAGAATTTAAAAAACGTGATAAACAACAAATGAAAAAAAAAATTAAAAGTCTGTTTAAAAAAATCATTGTTTAGAATATGAACAAACATGAACTCTAATAAACTGCTGGTAGGGACATAAATTGATAAGATCATTTAATAATAATTTAGCAATAACTAGTATAGTTGAAGATGTACATGCCCATTAACAAATCTACTTGATGTATAATATTTCAGTAACACATGGTTACTAAAAGTGTTATACCAGGAGACATGTACAAAAATGTTTATCAAAACATTTAAAATGCAATAATAAAGCAAATCAAGAAAAACTAATTTAAAAAAAATGGACATTTAAATAAATTTTTAATGGGTAAATGGCATAAAAATTACCACTTATTCATATAATGGAATATTATATAGCAACTAAAATGAATGAAACTAAAACTATGCATATTAACATGGAAAATTATTTTAGGATAAAAAAGTAATTTGTAGAATGCTATAAATATAACAATATCACTTCTATAAAGATGAAAAATTTCACATCTATACTATTCTTGCTTCAGTATATACTCATATCTTGTCAATGTGTACACATGAAAAAGTGAAACATTAATTTCAAGAAAGTGATTAACTATGGGAAAGGAGAGATGACAATGGAATGAATGGCAAAGAGTTAAACACAGCATTTGACTATCACTGGAATGCTTGATATATTAAAAAAATGTAGCAGATATGAAAAAACATTTAGTTTTGCTAAAACTTAGTAGATAATATATTGGTTTTTATGTTATTTTGTATAATTTTATTTCTGGTAGAAATATTCCACAATTAAAAAAATAAAAAATAAGAATAAAGAAAGTTTCCTTGAGGTAGATTTTTTTGTTTGCAAATCTTCACTTTCTCCTTGCCACATTCATGGGAAGGATCCTTCCCAACTGACTGATATGCTATGTAGTCATAAGGTTTGCTTGGCCAATGGATATGAGCAGATGTGACAAGATGCCACTTTTGAGTAAGGGTGGTGAGAGGCATGGCAAATTTCTGTCCCATGAAAACATCATATCCCAGATGGGGTGCTGCCTCATGCTTGTCTTGGAACGAGCAGACACAGACCTACATTTAACATTGGACTTGGACAAAAGTCAGCATCTAACCTGCAGGCATAAAATGCTGTGGAAAATAAATCCATAGTTACAGAAGCCAATGAAAGTCAGAGGTTATTTGTTATAGACTTTGCAGCAAAAGCTCTCAAAGTCTAATATTATTTTAGTATAGAATATTAATGCAAAACATAATATTGCATATTAATATATAAAACTGCCTCATACATTTTATATCAGAGACAAGTTCATAAAATATACCAAATGACTTTGATTTGAAGTTACTTCATGTTCACTACCCCCAATCCAATATATAACATGAACACAGACACCATGCAAACTTCTAAAATTAGTCATCAAAGATTAATACTGTAGCTAATATGTATAATTCCTTCTAAGAAAGAACAGAAAGGAGTTTAAATATTATTAACCTATATTCATAACTTAAAACATAAAACCAGCAAAAACAGAATGATATGATTTTGAATTCAGTTAGTACTCTAAGACCATTCTCATTTTGAGACAGATTTTTTTAGGTTAATTTTCTTCAGGCAAAAACTACTCATATTCTGCCACAAAATTTTATTTGTAGAGAAAATAGTCTGTGGAGTATGAGAGTACCTATAAGTGATTATAGGAAATTTCTAAGCTATCAAGCAAAGGAATCAACATACAGTTTTTGCTTGTTACTTCTGCAGCAAGAGAAGAAACTGCCTCAGAAATTCTGTGTTCTCTCTAGTGGCACTAGGAACAGGGAAGAAAAAGCAAAGTGTTTGGATTCCTTCCAATCACTGAATAACACAGCTACAGAGTTGGAGCCCTACCAACCCATTCTATTCTCAGATACTGACAATGTGAAAAATTGTCATCCTGCCTTTGGTAAGCATCAGATTTCCTATTCAGAATAATTCTCCCTCTGAAAGCAATTATATTGCTAATTAAAGTATTTTAAGAAATTATTTTAAAAGCTTCGAAGACCTGATTAAGATAAAAGGAACTAAAGGGCCAAAATCTTAGTATGGAATTACCCAGAGAAGAAAGTAGAGAAGAGTAGCCCACTTTTTCCCTAAAGACATTTACCAGCCATGACAATGGCTTTTCTGATCTCATAAGGCTTAGAAACAGAGCCCAAATCCCTAGGCCTTCCAGTGTTGGGGAGTCTAATAGACCATTTACATCCCTCCATCAAGAAAGTTAGGACTCCAAAGGCTACTCTTAATATAAGGGTGAATTAATACTCAACACATCTCTACTTCCTTATTCCCAAGGGATGTTAAGAAAAGTGATTCAGCCATAGCTGAGTTGGAAGTGTGTAGAGTGTGTATGTGTATGTGTGTGTGTATTTGTGTGTGTAGTTAATCAAAGTCTCAGTTGTGACCACAACACTTTATCAATACAAACTCAAACGTGCTGCCATAGGGGAAGACATCCCATCTAGTCATTATCACCATGTGGTGGTCGCCTAACTTGCATATACATACAACTGGAGCCCCATGGCCGGAGTACCAGAGTCAGATGTACATAAAGGACCATCGCTTTAGAGTTGCCTCATTTACATACAGGTGAATTTCACAACCAGTTGGATGGGATTAACAGAAAGCATGTGTACTTGTCACAGTCAGGACCACCTTGTTATGGTTCACTAAGTGTATAAACCCCAGACCTTACAGCTCAGTGGCACTGGTTCCCACTGCAAGAATTTCTCCACTTTCCCAAGAGTGGGGGATCCCACGTTCAGCCAGAATCTGAACCTCCCTCTGATGAGAGAACTTGTAAGAAGTCCACACCACCGTGACTTAGAGACAGATCTACAGAAAGAGTTACATAGAGACCTTTCTCACGTCACTGTCAGAATCAACCGAGAGTGTGGCCGTCAGAGAGCACAATGGTATCAGGAAATGGAGAACAGAAGAAACAGATTGCTAACGACACTATATTGTTCTCTGGAACAAAAAATGTGCGCCAGTAACTTTCAACTTTTTGCTTGTTTACGGAACTTTGAGTTGGTATTTACCACCCATGACCCAAAAGTATTGACTCTCTCAATCTTTCTAAAAACCTTAAACTAGGGATTGAAATTGGAAGGGTAGGGAAGCCAGGCAAGCCGATGGGTTAAGCAAGCCAGGTAAATAGTTGTTACCTTCTTACCTCTTCTTTCCCCAAAGAATAAATATATTCCTGGTTTTTAACAAAGAAATTCTAGAAATTTTTTTTTTTTTGCCTGAGCCAAATGCTGTAAGTACTAGGACTCTTGACATTGCTGATTTTGAGGGGCTCATCCCCCTTGAAGGGGCTGCTGCTAGGCTGCAACAGACTTATGTCATACCAGCCTGTGGGCCCAGTGGGGATATTTTTTTATTTTTCAAGGGAAGATGGATTTTTTTTTTTGGAGAAATTTCCCAATTTTAAAATGTGGCAATTAATTCAAGTTTGTTTTAAACACTGTGTGTGCCAAACAAAACACATCTGCAGATTCATCTGGGGAGCCAGCCGTTTGGAACATCTCCCTCATTGTCACGGCCTCACGATGACCTTTTAGATAGTTCTTGATGATTCTTTCTCTCCCTCCCTCCCACACACACATGTCAAAGCATTGCTGCTCCCCTCTTCTTATTCAGCTTGACCAAGCCTAGTCATAGTTAGAAAAACTCTTAATTCAGTTAGTAAAGATAAATAGGAAAAATCGTAAGTTAAATTTTTTCATGCTATAATTAAAAGATATATTCATGGCTTAGATCATTTAATGACTCTTAACTGGTAGTCTTTCTGATAAAGGAAAACACAAAGTAGATGAAAAGTAATAGTCAAGTATTTTTAAACAATAGAGATACATTGTTAAATATAAACACTTTATTAGATGTAGTTTAAGTATAAAGTTTTGATTATATTATGTGGTGAGGCATATTTTGTGGGCACACACATCACAGTATTTGAAAGAAAACAATGCACTGAGGGAGACTTATCTTTCATTTCGTTCACAAAGAGAATTGCTTTGTTGAGGAAGATGGAGGAAGTTTCCAACAAAGTACAGATATGTTGATATTCTGTAAGATATTTCGGTCTTCTCAATATTATATAACAGAAAGGAAAAGTTGTATAGAGTTTGGAACTAGTTTTTCAGAAGAGTATCTTGGCTTGATTGGTTAAAGATAATGATGAGTGAATAAAAGCTGTGCATGACCCTGTTACTCAGGAACATTTTGGCAAAAACACACACCTGTGTTTTCCTCAACAGTATAGATGTGAAGATTATAATTAAAATAAATATATGTAAATACATTTAATAATGTTCCATTAAGAGTGAAGGCAAAGGACATTGTCACTGTAGCACTTGTAAACTGGCTTGGTTACTAGCTAAAATCATCAGCAGAAAATTTGAGCCCATTATGAGGGCTATCATTAGGAGGTGCCAAATAAAGCAAGAAATTATGATTCATGGAACATGGAACATTGGGCAGGATACAAGCCACCTATAAAGTCACAGTAATTTCATTCTCTGTAGTGATGGAACTAAGATGGCACCTCTACACCTATGATAAAGCATTTCATCAGTTAGCTCCTGCTGTATTATAAACCTCCCCCAAACTTGGTGGCTAAAATAATAACTGTGCCTTATTGCTTAAAAGCCAACACCATGGCTGGCAGCTCTTCTGGTCTGATCTGGGCTTCCTCATGTCCCTGTGGTTAGCTGTGTGACAGATATGCAACTGTGTCCATCGTGACTGAACTTACATATTTGGAGTCAGTCTACTATTGCTTGTGGCAAATCAGTTTCCCACCTTTTCTCATCCTCCAGGAAGCTTAATTCAGGCTTAGTCTTGTACCAAAGCAGAAGAGTAAGAGGGAAAACAAGAGTGTGCAAGGATTCTTAAGACTCAGCGGCTGAACTGGTGCATTGTTTCTTCTGCCACACTGCTGACAAAAAACAATTCACAGCTCAGATTCAAACACTAAGAAAATAAACCCAGCCCTTTATGGAAGGAACCACAAAGTATTATCGCAAAATATGTGAGTACAGGGAGGGTTGGAAAACCTGTACTATTGCTGTAATCAGTCCCCCAAAAGACATCCAGTAGAGATCATGGACATGGAAGATCTCTGAATTTTTTTAAAGAGGAAATATAATTTACAATCATCTTACATAGTTTGTCAAACACATATACACACACATGCAAATACTCTCTCTTCTCCCTCTCTCATTTCTCCTAAAATTGGAGTATTTTACTGTAGTTCCAAAAACCACATGAGAAAAGCTTTAGCTAAGAGCTATTTTTAATGAAACATCAAAGAAAAATTACACAGCAGTGGTAGGTCAGTGATAAAAAAGTGTTTCCTATGGGCTAAGCCTGCACAGGTAGAATATTGTCTATGGAAGACAGCATCCCATGGGGAAGAGAATGCCATGGCATGGCCCTGGGATGATGGAAAGCATCTTCAGAAGTCCAGGTCTCAACCATGCTTAGGACATGTGACTTTTTATTAGGTAGCAGTACCTGATAGATGGTCAGGGAAATACCAGGTTAAAGAGATGCAGATTCCATATCAATAGATCAAATGTATAATTGAACAATAGTATTCAATCTTGAGAGACTCTTTAATGTAAATTTGAATTTCATTGACTGTATTATCTGGGAATAATTGAGTCAAATATCTTCCTAACATTTCAGGATATCATTTATTTACTAAGAATGCTTATAAAAGTTACAGAAGTTTTTTACATTGGTTTTTGAAGCGTTCTGAAATTTACTTAAAACTCATCTAAGGGAATGTCATCATATATTCATTATCTCTATACTGAAACCTTAATACCCATTTTTATTTCCCCAACCCACCCTAATTCCTACCTCTCTCTCTCTCATAGAATCAATCCCTATGTTTTGTCTACTTCTTTAATTTAGCTCTAATTTATCCTTTTCTCTCATTTTCAATACCACAACCCTCAATTCAATCACATTTTCTTGCCCAGAATACTACCTACAATCTGATTTATACTTAATCCTTTCCAATCTACCTGCACAATTTTATCAACATGAATCTTCTAAAATACAAATTTGACCAGGTCATTCCACTATTTTGAATCCTCCCAATATTAAAAGCATTGAGGAAAGTAATGACATCATGAATATGTGAAAAGTTTCCATAACATGTTTCTAACCCACCTTTAAATCTGATTTCCTTCTCTTTCTTCATCTACATTCAAAGCCTTATATATCTGTAAAGTCTATATCCAGCATTCCCTAGGCTGAAAATAGCCTGTGTTTTTTCTGATTAATTCTAATATATCCTCTTGGTTTCATCTTCAAAGTCACTTCCTTAAAGAACCTTTCCCTGACTCACTCAGTCTGCATTAGGATTCCTCTGCTTGTAATCTCTCAAGACTTACTACCCTACATGACTGCCCAAGGCACATGGGATCACCTATTGCTTGAGGAAAGTTTTCTTGTATCTGTGGTGTGGTTTTAATCAGTATTTATGAAATGGTTGTCATTTCACCAACTGAAGTCAGAAACAGAATTCAAGATTCCCTTTATTCCATATTTTACTCTCAAAAAATCAGTCTTAAACAAAATATCTCAATTGAATGCTATTTTAAGAGTATCCAGCTTCCAAAATATAAAAACTTAAAAATGGGTGGTGCTAAGGGACAACATAATTCTGAGATTAATAAAATGACAGAGAATTAAAGAGTTGGAAGAAACCTAAATTCATCTAGTAAAATTCTATGTATTGCAATAATTCCCTTAGAAATGTCTATATGTCTCTTCTGAGTGTGTTCTTGGTTGTGTTTTATGAAGAACCATTTAGATAGATGATCAACATGTCTGTCTTTACTAGAAAATTATCAATACTGTTTAAGTAATGAGTATCACCTTTGAACTTACTTAAAGTTGATATTTCTTTGTTCACTTCATTATAAACAAAACTAAAATAAATTTGTCCTGAGCAACCTTATGGTGTCTAACAGATTGCAAAATATCTTCAAAATGGACTTCATTAATAAAAAAGCCATGATTAGCATTTAAATGTGATGAAAATGAAATAAAACCATAAAAGAAGTAAAACAACCTTTTTCATTATACATTCAGCATTATAAAAGCTCATCTCTGTTTACTACATATGCTTGAATGTTATGAATTGAATCATAGCCTTAATCCATATAATATTACAATGATTTCCAGAATAGTTCAATCATAGACTAAGGGCAAATAATAACCACTCAATTTTTAATCACTTTAGAAAGCTATAAACACAGATGGTATTGAAATATACATTAGCAGTGCTTATAAAATAATAATAGATTTTTCTATAATTAGAGCAACTTCCACTCAGTCTTAGGAGATATTTCAATAGAAATTAATCCATTATGATTCAAATAAACAGTAACTCTGAGCTTGGAATTTTTATTTTATTTTTTCCCAGTGCAGATTTTGTAATTCTTAGTAATTGCTTTTGGGAAATGTTATTTACCTATTTACACATATATATGGACAAATTATTTATTGCAGTTCACATACTTTCCCTTCCTTCCTTCTCTCACTTACACAGCCAGTTCTCCCATAATCCTCTTCTAACCTCCCCACGTATCCCATTTTCTTAAGGGCAGATGCTATCTGGGGGAACTGGTGATTGTCCAAATCAAAGTAGTTGTCAAAACACAGGAATAGCCCACATTCCCACCAAAGACCTGCATATGATGAGGGAGCATTTTTGCTCACGATTTTGCAGGAGAGACAAAGCTGTGTATGAAAATGCCAGGGATTATAGAACATGTGTGGACAGACTAGCAAAGGTGAAGTACAGGCATCCCAGTATGATCTTTGAGCAGTTAGTAATTGTTGGAACTCTTTTCTGCAGTGCATATCTGCGAAACAGTCTCACTCAAGACACCCTTGGTTTATGGTTACAGTTTTGCGTGGGCACATTCTCTGGCAGCAGAAAATTCTGTCTAGAATAGACATAAGCAGTAGGAAATGTATTAAATCAAATATAAAAGACATGACAGTTGACGGAGCTGTAGGCAGGATCGGTTGGCGCCCTGCCTGTTTCTGCCTCTTAGCGCCCCTCTTACTGCTCGTATTGCCTTTATGACGGGTGGTGAGAAGCTCACGGGACTTCCACGCTTAGCACCTTGGTCAGTGTATAAGCAAAGAGGTACGAAACCTTGCCTCTCCTTTTCACAAGCATGTGAACCTTTCCCAGAAGCCTCTGGCAGATTTCTCCTCAGTTCTCATTGGTCAGGGTTATATCGTGTGTCCAGCTTGGTTGGGTCATGTGCCAATCATCAATAAAAGAAGCAAGCCAGAAGAACTGTTTTCCTTCAACATCTGCAAGCAGTAGGCTATTACCGTGTGGTGAGAAAGAAAGCTCACATTCAGTATTTGACGTTTAACCTTCCAGATATTTTCCAAAAGCAATGACTCTTCAGGGTAAATACAGAGCTCTCTTTGTAAAGATCTCAGGTGACTGAGTGAGGGACGACTACAGCCAAAGTTATGGGTACATTACTTTTATATTCCTGTTTAACTAAGGTAGGGGTGACCTCAAAATCATGAAGTTGAGAGGGAAAACAACTTGACCAAGGGAGGACTGGATACATTTTCTCAGTGATGTCACTACCCTTTCTGAAATTTCTTCAAATACCAGACAATTTTGGACTGTTTCCCTTTTTATATTACAAATGCTTGTTGATAAGCTCAAGCCTCATTCAGACCTTCTGGTGCATATGGAGTTCCTGGTTTCATTCCAGTTATCCTACTAGGAGGGGAGCCTGTCTTTAAACCGTACCTGGTTTTCTGAGGCTTGCTGTCTTCGCTCCCAGCAGCTGGAACTGTTACCTCCACTGAAAGCTTTTCTGATATAATGCTGCAGGTTAGACCATGATGACACCAGAGCCTCCCATGCCCCTTATGGCAGACACTTCACGGCTTCTGGGCACACTGACTCTGTATCCCTCAGTACATCTCAAGAACAAGATTTCTGTTTTATATATATATCCTTCTTCATATCTGCTATGATCCTTTATAAAGTGTCTGCCTCATAGAAAATGCTCTAATTGTGAAAATGTTCATAGAAAGAGATAATTGCTGCAAAATTTCCCAGTATTATACTTATTAGTGAGGTGACCTGGCTTTGTAGTCAAACAGAACAGGAGTCATGTTGTAAATTCCCCCTTATAATTTATGTGAAAACAAGTTAATCCCTTTGGGCATCAGTTCCACAACCAGAAAATTGACGTAATAGTACCTAACAACAGATACATAACTTAGAATTGTTTGACAATCAAATTAGGCAATAAATGAAATAAATTTGGAATGTGCTTGACATATAAGATACAATATAACATACCTCTTGTTATTATGCAATTCAAAGTCATAAAAGCTTAATTAAAATGTCTTTGGAAATAATTCTATTGAAATATGAGTCACTATTTCTTCTTTAAAAAAGTGTGTATCTTAGCCATAGAAATGTATGAATTCTAAGCAATCTTTCTAGCCTGACAGTATCTGGAGTATCTTACCTTTCATATGGGCTCTCTACTCCTTTAAACCCTATTCTCTGTTCTGTGAGGCAGATATTTAGGAACCACATCAGCAAGTTCCAGGTCTTAGGGATTCAAGTTGAATTTGATCAATAGGAAACTCTAGTAAGAGAGCAAGGAAGATACAACCAAGTGGCCATGTTATTTTCCCCTGGATCTTCTGTGCAAGGAGCCTTGAGCTGGCTATTTCCTTCAACTGAAGGTCCATCCTAACTCTACAGAATTCTTTCCTTTCAGGTTTCTGTGACCACCCCCCCTACCCTTTTTCCCATTGGGACTAGGAACAGTGAGAGGCCCAGTAACACTGTCCCTCATGGTTCTACTAGATGTAGATTTTTATAAATAGTCCCTCTGTCAGTAAATGGCCCTCAAATTACCATATTTTGAGAGTGCCAACAATCTCCTATTGATGCCCTGATTGATAGATTAATTGATACATGAACTGACCCCAGGAAAAAACACTTATAATTGTATTCTGGGATTTGATTAAAGAATAAATGAGTACTGGAGTAAATTCATTGTTAGTGGAGGGTGGGATGGAGAAAAGGGACATGGGTAATCCATGTTAAACTGTGGCATCAGATTGAATCAAGCTATTATCTATTGCACCCTGGGTTGAAGAGTAGGTCATAGAAAGAAGTTTGTGATCACAAGTCCCTATTAGTACCAACAGTAGTGATTATAGAGATTGTGGAGTCAGTTGGCTGTTTCCTATGACTGTAGAGCATTTACACAGGGAAAAAGAAAACTGAAATCTAATCTTAAAATAAGGACATATTTGTAACAACAGAGAGCCTGCATGAAACCTTTGAAGGAGCAGCCTAACTCTAGTAATAGAAGTGGAACTATGTCTGAAAACCAAGTTTAGGTTGGATTGTAAGGGTGGGGTGGCAGATTTACAATGTTAATTTTGTAACCATGCCAGGTAGGGGTATTAGGGAGACAGCAGACCTTGAGATATGGGAGAGGGGTATTTGGGCATACATGGGAAGAGCCTGACAACTTCAATCTTCCAAATTCCCTTTAACTCTTTCTGGACAAGCAGCCCTTTCCTCCCCCCAGGAAGTAGGTACTCTTTTCCATAAAAGCTATTCTATAGTTGACTCTGAAAAAGTTAAATGATAAACTAATGCTAATTCTCCTCAGGATAATCTCTTTCCACAGACTGTCTCCAGATCTATATAGATTTAGAGTCCTATTTAATTCAAACAGACAATGAATGTACCTGAGAAGATTTTATACCAAGAATGTTCTAAGATCTAAGCATATGTATCTGCATGAAACTGGGAAGTGTTGTGGAGGGCAATTTAAGTGTTGGACTATATGAGTAAAGAGCTACATGTTCGACCATGAACATAATCACATATCATACATGACTTGATCAGACTGAGTTCATTAACAGGGATGTACTTGCCAAGGATTTGGGTTTTAAGGAATTGTCTTCAGGACCTATGACTGGTGTTACTCTTAATAGTCAATTAGATATTAATCAAAGCCTGTATTCAATGATTGCTTACAATCAATTAGTTTGAAATGCAGTAACTTCAAAGGTCAAGATTGAGGAAGGCGTCCTTAGATTTCTGAAACAGTTGACTTTTAGGGTCAACCTGCTCCTCCAACCCTCAGAAGGTCCAGAAAACACTCCTTCATCAAAGCATTAAGAAATCAGGGAGGGATGAGTACTAGAATATTTGAAGAGCTCTAATCTAGTTCTAGTGTGCAAACTATCAGGACAGTGAGAAATGCTGCAATAGATTGTGTTCCCTTATTTCAAGAGAAAAGAGGGGATACCAAAAGGGTAGAAATCAGGTTATGTTATTCATCTCCGAGACACAAGGTGGGTGCATGTTTGCTCTATAAACCACAGGGTAATGCAGTGGTTTCTAAACTTTGCTGCACATTAGAATCATCTGGAGAGTTCAAAAAAATTCTCATGCTCAGGTCACACTCTTTACAAACTTAATTACTGTATGCAGTGGAAGCCAGGAATCTTTTTTTTTTTTTAAGTTCCATGGAGATTACAATGTAAAACAGTATTTAAAAAAATGGTCTAATCAGGTTTTTTTGACCTCAGGGATCAGTGGCAAAGGCCTATTGATCACATTTGCTTTAGAATGTAAAAGTAAACAGTTAGGCAGTCTACAAGATATATGATATGTATTGGAAGAAAAATTCTTAGCCTTTTGGGCTAAAAACTACTGTTATTATCAGAGTGAGAGGCCCAACAAGGCTCACGAAATGAAGGAAAACAAACATAATGGTGAGAAGTAGGACTGAAAATAGCAATAATAATTGCAATTCTATGTTCAGAGGGGTTAAATTCTCACAGTTATTAAGGGGTAGTAGCTGATTTCTACTGTACATATTTCAAGTTAAGTCCAACTGTCCTTTATTATACTACACCTTTGAGTATATTTTTAAAATTTACTTCAATAACGTTATTCCTATAGCTCCAAACTGGAGGATATTCCCAGCTTTAGGCAAGTTCTGGATTCAGTGAGACTGAAATATGACAATGGAACTGGGGTGCGGGGGTGTAGGGTGTTGTTCCAGGAGGAGGGTGTTCCTTGCCTGAGGCAAGTTCCCTATGAATTTGGTGAGACCAAATAAAGACCAGGGCAATTTGGGGCGGTGGGGGGTCAAATGGGGTTCATGTCATGTTTATTCTCACAGTGGTCCCCCAGCTATACACAAGTGGCTAGGTCCAGCACTGCTCCCTCCTGCTCCCCAGCTCAGGCTTAATCCTCTTCTAGCACCAGAGCTCCATGGCTTCCCTTCTACCAGCCCCCATTCTCTCTGAGTTCTTCCTCCAGAATTCCCTTCTCCACTCTCCAAGCTCCCTGCTCCTATGCTGGCACTGCTCTCTGCCTGCTCTCCCAGCCCTCTACAGCCCTGCTCCTATCACCAGGAGGAACTCTGTGGGTGGGTCTCTGGTGATGGGCAGACTCGCAACCAATTACATACCAGGAGCTGAGGGTAGGAAAGAATGGGTATTTCCTTTCCACCCCTCCCCTAGGCTGGTACTCCCATGACTGATCAACTGCTTCTTCCCCATTAAACATCCCATAGATGTGCAAACAAACTCTTATATATATAGATAGATATAGATACAATGGGCACTATTAAGGCCAGGCAGAAATCCTGGTCAGAAATTTCTATTTCCTCTACAGTGGGGTAAAAGGGTTTATACCAAGCTTTATTCTGATGATGGCAGATGGAGTGCCAGAGTCATGTCTGCATCCAGAAGTCTGCATGCAACAAGTCCATCTCGGTCTCTGCATCTGCTCCAGTCTCTGCCTTTGCTCCAGGCTCCGCCTGACCACTAGATGGAGGTTTTTATATAGCAACACAGGCAATAACAGGGTGTGTAAGCAGTAGCCTAGCCAGTAGGCTGATTGCATCATCAAGTAGATTAGGGGCAGGTGATGATCCTGGCCATAGGCACTTCCATTTTCCCTACATGCCATAATTAGAAATGCAAATCTATGTTGATTCTCATATACTGTAATAAAGAATATCATCTAAATGTCAAAGTACCCAATATCCAACTGCCACAATAGAGTTCAGAACTGAAAAGGCCATAGGGAGCCAGATGCAATCTGGGAAACTTCCTGGTGCCTGTGTCACACAGACGGAGAGCTTCCTGTGAACAAGTGAGTGTCCCTCCTTCTGCCTTTGATAACCATTGCACTAACTCTGAATTTGTCTTCCATGAGTCCTGAAGAGGGCAGAAGGATCAAAAATTGAATGAACTCTGTCTGGGTGCCAGATTGTCTTTAAAAGAAAAAATCACCAAAAAGTGGACTTGATAAGGGAGTTTTTCCTCTTGGCTAATTCTCTGTTTTCAAATTTACTTATTTCCCTTGGTTAAAAAAAAACTTCTTCCTACTAATTTACACAGAAGCTTTCCTCTTTTCTCCTTTAAATAGTCACTTCACTATTTAAATAGTGAAGACACTTACCAAATTTCATTATTCTCCTTATTCTTCAATCTGACTTCAGTCTCCCATATGTTGCCTGAAACGGTTTCCTTGAAATCATATATGAAGTATTTGTCAAATCCAATCATCTTTCCAGCTATTATTTTACCCGTTTCCTTAATTTGATGCTGTTGCCAAATTCAGCTGCTTTTACTTTTCTTTCTTCTCACCCTGGTTATTTTCCTTCTTTCCCCTTCCTAACTGTGGACATTCCCTTGATGTACATCTCAAACTTTTCTTCTACCCTGAGAGAATATTTCTTGCTCAAGATCCAACATTGCAAGTGACTTTTGTGTAAATTCACATTTTATTTATTTAAAACTGCAACACAGACTCTTGTGTTATACTTCAAAGAGCCACAATAATTATGAATTGGGGGTGTGCCATGACTTTAAATTTCCTGTTCAAAACCAATGTAATATTTGTTTCTCCTGTCTGATCAGAGTAACTCAGTTTGTTATTCAAAATGTTTCTCAATCTCTTTCTTTTCCCTCCCTATATGCCAATCCCTTTCATCTCTTCTGGGATTAATTCAGTGACCTCTTCAGTAGTCAGCTTGTCTTTAGTCTCTCCTCAGTCCATTCCCATCACAAATGGCCACTTGATTAGTCTTTCAAAAACATACATTCTATTTAAGTATGCCTCTGTACACAAATATGCCCTCAGGATAAAATCTGAACTCCTAAGTGTGGCTTTCAAAATCCTTTCTTATCAAACTCTCCCCATCTTGCCCTCCTCCTGCTCCTCCCACTAGCCTTATCTAATCACTGTTGCAGACAAACATTCCATAGTCATTTTACTCTCATTTTGGTTTTGTATCTTTATTCACTTCTGGAGACTATTCTTTAATAACTGCTCAGTATAATCACCATATATCATTCTTTTGCTGCCTGCCATCCAAAAGTTTTAAATTATACTTTCTCAAGATTAAGAAGTAAATTGTGATTCAGCCATAAAATTGACTTCTATGAAGATGAATAGTTTAGTAACAGGAAAATGCTCATAGTTCGTTGGTAGTTTTTTATATTATAAAATGTAAATTATGTACACATAGATATAATACACATGATGTGATATATTGTTATGCACTTATATACCTAAATATTTTTAGAGTTTTCCTTTTAATATTGGAATGATGAGCAACTGATTTCATTCTTTATGCTTTTCTGTAATTTCAGTTTTGTAAAAAATACTAATTGTTCATGTAATGATAAATGAAATAGATGTAGAGTTATGAAAACAGGAAAATGCATGTACCACATTTTTTTAGATATATTGAAATGTTTCCACCTTATTGTAAGTTGGGGCAGAGGAAATCCGGGGCAAAATACCTCTAAAAACCAAAATCAGTCAAAGGGAGAAATAAAGTTTAAAATCCATTTATTGCTTACAAACTGCAGCCCAGCGCCATCTCTCTCCCACTCTGGAAGAAGCAAGCCAGCCCCTCCCCTTAACCTCTCAGGTTCAGACACGCCCTCAGTTGCCCAGGTAATTACTCAT
Organism: Smutsia gigantea; assembly: GCA_032199065.1. Taxonomy (NCBI): domain Eukaryota; kingdom Metazoa; phylum Chordata; class Mammalia; order Pholidota; family Manidae; genus Smutsia; species Smutsia gigantea. The sequence goes on from JAVSCE010016824.1 coordinate 95,034, forward strand.
TGATATAGAGATGAACTTCTCTTCACCCCTGAGGATATGCAAATGCACCAAAGCCATGAGAGAGACTCTAGAAATGTTACAATTTTACCCACACATATATAAAATTTCTTTTTTGAAAGTTTTTATAATTTTATCTGTATTATATTTATTTTACATTCTCTTTCTGTATATTATTGAGTCTTCACTTTGTGGTCCTGGTGTTATATTCAAAATCTGGCTTGAAGGTAGGTACTATGTGTAATATTAGAAAAGGTCTTCTGCCTTCTGCTATAAACACTCTAGGCTATTATATTGATATTCATGAGGAAACTCTGTTTAAAGTTTTCTTGAAAATGGTTTCTGGGTCTCTTATTACTAGCCCTTGAATTGATCATCAAATGTCTACATACATAAAGAATTGAAAACGTATTTCTTCCTTTAGTGTTTACTTTGATACTTGAAATGAAGAAGCCTGTTACACTTTCATCAGATCTTTAAAAATCTGTTTTGTTTAATACAAGGAGCAACTGGAAAAGTAGACCTGAAGGACTATACAGTTTGGTGATTCACACAAATTTTCATTATCCACACTGTCCCAATGAATGTGATTCAGCTCAAAAGAAGGTAGCAAGGAAGAGGAAGACAAGATGCAGGCTCTGACACAGTGAACTAAAAGACCATTGAATACATATTATATATCCCACTTAGGATACTTTTCCCTTTCTTATTCTAATGGAGGCTTTTTTTTTTTTTTTTTGGCTATTTAGTTGATGTGAAAATATTGTTGAACCAATTTACAGTTCTGTAACTCCGGGGGGTGAGAAATTCTGGGCCAAAATACCTTTGAAACAAATGAGTGAAAGGAAGAAATAAAGTTAACAAACCCATTTATTTATTTCAAGCAGTAGTCCTGTCTGTCTCTTGACCAGGATGCAGCAGAAGAGAGCTCCACCCAACCTCTCCAGTCCACATAAGCCCTGCATGCCTTTGTAATTACCTATTGATATGTAGATGGAATCTCTCCACCCCATGGAAATATCTATTGATACGTAGATGTACTAAAGCCAGGTGAGAGATTCTGGAAATATTGCAATTTTACTCACAAGTTCTATAGTAATATTTAACAACACCAGTCTTAAATCCTGAGTAATGTTATTTTCCAAAGTGCATTCTTGATAACTGCAAAATACATATTTCTATCCCCCTTTTCTCTTTCATTCTGACAGCCATATTTCAAAGTGCACAGATATCGTACAGACACCTCTGATTTACTAAAATCTGAACTGAACTCATTACTTTCTCCCAAAAGTATCTGCCTTTTCCTGTTTTATATCACTGTAAATGATGTCAGAACTGTCTGCTCCCCCAAGCTACAGGCTTCAAATTCAGCCTCAAATGCGAGCTGTCCCATTTCTCACAGAGGCAATCAATCGAGTTCTATTGCTTTTATATGATGATAGTCTTTCAAATATTTTTTGCTTTCTCTAGCTAATGTTATCACTTTATATCTGTCTTTTGTAAACTCCCAACTAGTACAAGACAACAGCATCTTCAGTGATACCTTTTTATCCTCAAGCATCTTTTACAGTCAGTAAAATGACCTTTGTTTAAAAAAATAAAAATATTCATTTTATAAGTCAAATTCCCATGGCAGAGGGGTTGGAGTGGAGGGGGAGGGGGATAAAGGGACAAAAAATTCTGAATCATAATATAAGTTGGTGACAGGGATAGTAGTACCACATGGAGAATATAGTCAATGATTCTGTAATATATTTCCATTGCTGACACTAGTGGGGATGAGGATTTAATATTATGGGTAACTGTTGAAGCACTCTGCTTATACATTTGAAACCAAATTAAGACTGTATAACAATGATACTTCAATAAAAATAAATTAAAAAAACACCTTTTTTAAAAAATAAGAAGAAGTCAAATATTTGCTTAATAAATTTCATCAACCACCAATGATTACTGAAAGTTAAATTCCTAAGCAAAGACATTCAAGCTCTCTACAATTTAATTCTTTAACCAGATTTCTCCATTACCTATCTTACTTCCAGTATGCAAGTCAAAGCTCTTTCAAAGAGCCCCTACATAAGTCTTCTGCTCAATTCCAGCCCCCATTGTGACTTACACGTGTATGACATCTTGAAGGTCCCAGGCCCTCATCAAGCTACTAGATAGAAGCAGTGCAGAACAAGCAAGACCAGTCCAGCTAAGACCAGTCAGCCCCAGAGAATTGTGACAAATAATAAATGGTAGCTGTTATTTTAAATGACACCCCAGTAGATAGATAATGGAAATGGTTAATAAGTCTCCAAAAAGGCTTCATTAACTATGCATTTATGTATAATATATTTACATATAATGTACTATGTTCAATCCAAACAGGCTTCCAATTCATAAATATTCCTCACCTCATTCAAAATTCTACCTTTAAACATTTATTTACATTTTTACCTCTAAAGTCTATGTATTTATTTTTAGAATGAAGGGGGTATTTTCTATAGTCTTTGCCTAGGAATTTTGAAACCTAGAATTTAAACTAGGTTTAGTATTATGTATTAGAACTAAGATTTGTTTTGTTAGAGGAAGCAGGTTTTCTAAGTATTCTCTTGTCAAATGTTTATTGTTCTTATTCAGTTTTTATTAAGAAGAAAAAAGAAACATAAACAACAAACAAATAAAAACAGCAAATATTAACCCTGAGTCCAAAGAATACATACACATTCTGCTGGGAATTCAGACAAGTGAGCAAATAATTATGGTACAGTGTTAATCCTGTAAAACTAAAAGAGGATTGTTATAGGAGTCAGTAGGCAAGTATTCAAGTCCTAAACGAGTCAGGGTGATGGATAGCAATGGGAATAATTTCCAATAAGAAGGAAACTCATTCTGAAGGACAAGGAGGAGAGAGTCAGGCAGAAAAAATGAGAATAGGTGTATTTTCTGACACAAGGATTAATAGATAAAACCTAAGGATCTAATCTATGAAATATTTTAGTATAACTTGAATGTGTGCATTTTGGATGTCTGGCCATGACCAGGGTTAGAAATGTCGACAGGGAGCAGGATAAGATATCTATGTCCTCAAGAGGCATTTCAATTCCATTCTTCAGGTGATGAGGACAGGAAGAATTTTACATTAATTATGGGTGTTACCAGATTACTATTTTACAAAGATCTCATTGGAAGCAGATTGAGAAATTGGTATAAGGGCAGTAGGGATGGGGGTTGCTGTAATAGGTAGGTGAATAATGCAGTAAAGCAGATTAAAATATATATTCACACAGTATAAGTGTGTGTATATAGGTATTGTGATATTGGGCATGGAGATAAAGGGACATAGGTATAACAGTTTTGTGGAGGTGGAATTTAAAGGGCTTGGTATCTGAAATTATGACTGTAAGAAGTTAACAATGGCTCCTAAATTCCTGCCAGGCATGATGGAGGGAACTTTGATACCATTCCCCAAGAAATTGAGTTTAGAAGAAATAAGCATAGTATAGGTGAAAATATTAATCCATTTTAAAACAGCATTAATTGGGAAACCTTGTTTAGGCCTCTTACTCAAACAGTATTCCCTGATGCCTATTTGTATCATGGGAAACTGCACTTGGAATATTGGATACTGGGAATATTTTTGGCGATTTATAAAAGTATTATATATTTGCTTTCTTTGTTTATTGACTCAAAGAAATTTAGAAGGGAAATAAGTATTCAATACCATACCTTAACCCACTAAAAATAAATTGTATTTCCTACTAACATATCAGCTAAAGGAGGTTCACTGTAAAAATACAGCATCTATTTTCCATGTGCTCATGAATGAAGGAAAATGCCTGGTTAAACAGAATTTGGCATATCTTTAAACATAACTTTCTAGTGCTTGACACTGAACTTTTTAATTAAAATGTCAAATTGACTTCAGTGTGGCCAATTACCTAATTGCTTTGTACACTCACCACAAAATTTTATTGTTAAATTAAAGATCTTACTTTTTAAAACTAAAAGAGTCATAAATTACTATATAGTATAGCCTTCAAGAGTAGGTTCCAAAATCAGAATGGATTAAACTGGAACTCTATAGGTCGAGAAATTACTTTATTTGTGCTATTAGGTTATTTACCCAATATACTGTATGATTAAGGGGGATGAACCTGAAAGACTTCATTGTATTTAAAAATAAACTATAGGTGAGGAAGGATTAAAGATGGCAGAATAGGAAGGCAAGATGGAAACCTCCTCCCAAAAACACATGGAAAGAGGAAAATATAGCAAATGCATCTAGACCTGAAAATGACCTGAAGAGTGCAGAACAGATCTCTACAACCTAAGGGAGAAGAGAGGACCATGCATAAAAGGGTGAGGCAGCAAAGCCGAGACAGAGCAGGACCAAAGCCTTTCCCTTACTCGGCCTACAGGCAGGAGGAAGAGAGGAATGGGGCAGGGAGGGGTGGGAGCCCAGGAGCACTGCACACCTGGCCCTGCAGACCTGCTCTGGGAGCATGAGCCCACGTTACACTGGGTTCTGGTGATTATCAGGGCTGGACACCAAGTGAAACACTCTGGAAGGCTGAAATTCCAGCCAGTGTGGAGGTCAGACATGCTCTACCAGTCCTGAGACCCAAAGCAGAGGTGACAGTTTGAAAGACTTGCCAGCAGTGGAAGGGGTACCAGAGGGGACAAGGGTTGGACAGGACTCTCTCCAGAGGAGAAAGGGTAGGTGGAGGATACCTCCCCAGCCTCTCCTCAGTCCAACAGATTGGGAACTCTCAGGTGCTCCAGACACTCCATCCTCTTGGTGGCAACACAACCCTGAGGGTCCTCCCTTCACTCTAGTGGCAGATAACACACTTGGCCCAGCGGCAGCATCAGACTTTGCTGCCTGGCAGGTCGAGGGAGACCCTCCCAGCTTGCTTGGCTCCATTTCAGCCCAACCAGAGAGGTGACTGCAGGAGCCAGCCCAAGAGCTCCTTCCTCCCTGTGGGTGTCCAAACCTATTGCTGCATGTCTGGCCAAGGTACATCATTCCACCCACCCCATTAACCCTGCAGCCCTACCATTGTTGCAGGTGAGGCAGAGGGTGACCCCAAACACAGCAAACTCAATAGAGATTACTGAGCTGATCACAGGGCAACAGCTCAAGCATACTGCCCATCCAGACACAGACTGCCACAGAAGCCAGATAAAAAGGGAACCCCTCCCAAAACCTACTGACAGCTGGGGCCCTGCAAAATAGTACCAGGAACTAGAAAGTAAAGAATCTTGAGCTGGGCATCAGAGCACACATTCTTCTTAAAGCTGTTACTCTTTAGACCAGAAAACATTGCAGAGACATCTAAATCAAAGGAAGAAAAACAAAATCCCTAACAAAACAAACAGGCAGAGGAATTTGATCCAAACAAAAGTACAAGACAGAACACCAGAAAGAGGGCTAAATGAAACAGAGATCACTAATCTTCTTGATAAAGATTTCAAAATAAAAGTCATAATCATGCTCACAGATTTCAAAGAAAAATATTCAAGATCTCAGGGAAGATGTCAACAAAGAGATAGAAAACCTGAAAAAGAGTCACTCAGAGCTGAAGAATACAGTATGTGAAATAAAACATACAATGGAGGAATATAAAAGTAGATTAGATCATATAGAGGAGACAATAAATGAAATAGAAATTAGAGAACAGGAAAACAAAGAAGCTGAGGAACAGAGAGATAAAAGGATCTCTAGGAATTAAAGAATGATAAGAGAGCTATGTGACCAATCCAAATGAAACTATATTCACATAATAGGGGCACCAGAAGGTGAAGAGAAAGACAAAGGGATAGAAAGATTTTTTAAGGAAATAATTGTTGAAAACTTCCCCGATATGGGGAAGGAAATAGACATTCAGGTCATGGAAACACAGAGATCCCCTAACAGAAAGAACGCCGGGAAAACACCACCAAGATGTATTATAATTCAAGGCAAAGATCAAGGATGAGAGTGTGATGAAAGCCAGAGAGAGAAAAAAGATTACCTATAAAGGAAATCCCATCAGGCTATCAGCAGACTTCTCAACAGAAAGGCTACAGACCAGAAGGGAGTGGCCTGATATATTTAATGAACTGAAACAGAAGGACCTCCAACCAAGAATGCTCTACCCAGCAAGATTATAATTTAAGTTTGAAGCAGGGATTAAACAATTTCCAGATAAACAAAAGTTGAAGAAATTCACCACCACTAAGGCAGTCTGACATGATATTTAAAGGGATTGCTGTAGATGGAAATGACCCTCAAGCTAAATAGCTTTCACTAGTGAAAATAAATACACAGTAAATGTAGTAGACCAACTAATTAACAAGCAAGTACAAAATTAAAACAAAACAAAATAAGCAAAATCAACTGTACACAAAATCAGTGAAGGGATACATAAAAAGTGCAGATTAAGAAATTTAATATGAAACATGTGAAGGAGGGAGAGGAAGGAAAAAAAGTACATTTATATTGTGTTTGAAATAGAGTAATCAGCAATTTAAAATAGGCTATTATATAGTAAAGAACTATCCTTGAACCTTTGGTAACCATAAAACTAAAGCCTATAATACACACACACACACACACACACACAAATTAATTTAAAAAAGAAGAGAGAAAACCAATTACAACACTAAAGTAAACCATCAGTAACAAGAATATAAGAGAAGAAAGGAACAGAGAGGAGCTATAAAAAAAATCCAGAAAACAATTAAACTGTGATAAGTACATATCTATAAATAATCACCTTAAATGTAAATGGACTGAATGCACCAATGAAAAGACATAGAGGGGCAGAATGGATAAGGAAACAAGACCCATCTTTATGCTGCCTACAAGAGACTCATTTCAGACAAAAAGACATATACAGACTAAAAGTGAAGGGATGGAAAAGATATTCCATGCAAATAATAGGGAGAAAAAAAGCAAGAGTAGCCGTACTTATACCACACAAAATTGATTTCAAAACAAAGACATAACAAGAAACAAAGAAGGACATTACATAATGATACAGGGCTCAGACCAACAAGAAGATATAACCATTATAAATATCTATGCACCCAACACAGGAGCACCTAAATAGACTGCAACACATTCACTTTAGGAGACTTTGACACACCAATTACATCAATAGATCGACCAGACAGTAAATAAATAAGGAAACAGAGGCACTGAACAAATACAGTAGATCAAATGGATGTAACATACATCTACAAAATTCTCCATCCCAAAGCAGCAGGATACACATTCTTCTCCAGTGTACATGGAATGTTCTCTAGAATAGAACACATACTGGGCCATAATAAGAATATCAGTAAGTTAAAAAAGATTGAAATTGTATCAAGCAGCTTCTCAGACCACAGTGGTATGGAACTAGAAACAAATTATACAAAGAAAACAAAAAGACCTATCAACACATGGAGGCTAAACAACATTGATCTAAATAATCAATGGATCAATGAACAAATCACAGTAGAAATCAAGCAATAGATGGAGAAAAATAGAAACAAAAACACAACAGCTCAAAATCTGTGGGCCATGGCAAAGGCAGTTCTAAGAAGAAAGGACATAGCAATACAGGCTCACCTCAAGAAACAAGAGCAATCCCAAATAAGCAGTCTAAAATCACAAAGCTAGAAAAAGAAGAACAACAAATAAGGCCCAAAGTCAGTAGAAGGAGGGACATAATAAAGATCAGAGAAGAAATAAATTAAATAGAGGAGACTAAAACAGTAGAAAAAAATCAATGAAATCAGGAGCTGGAACTTTGAGAATACAAACAAAATAGATACACCCTGGCCAGGCTTATCAAGAAAAAAAGAGAGTGTACACACATAAACAGAATCAGAAATGAAGAAGGAATAATTAGAAAGGATACCACAGAAATACAAAGAATTATTACAGAATACTATGAACAATTATATGCCAATAAGTTGGACAACTTAGAAAAAATGGACCACTTCCTAGAAAAATACAGCCTTCCAAGACTGATCCAGGAAGAAACAGAAAATCTAAACAGAGCAATTTCCAGCAATGAAATCAAATTGGTAATCAAAAAACTTCCCCCAAACAAAACACCAGGTACAGACAGCTTTATAACTGAATTCCACCAAACATTTAAGGAAGAGCTAATACCCATTGCTCTTAAAACATTCCAAAAATAAGAAGAGGAGGGAATACTTCTGAAGTCATTCTATGAGGCCAGTATCACTATAATATCAAAACCAGACAAAGACACCACAAAGAAAGAAAATTACAGACCAGTATCCCTGATGAACATAGATGCAAAAATGATCAACAAATATTAGCAAGCCAAATTAAAAAATACATCAAAAAGATCATCCATCATGATCAAGTGGGATTTATTCCAGGGATGCAAGGATGGTACAATATTTGAAAATCCATCAGCATCATACACCACACCAACAAAAAGGATAAAAACCATAGATCATCTCCATAGATGCTGAAAAAGCATGTGACAGAATTCAATATCAATTCATGATAAAAACTCTCAACAAAATGGGTATAGAGGGTATTCACCTCAACATAATAAAAGCCATATATAACAAACCCACAGAGAACACCATACTCAATAGCGAAAAGCTGAAACCTTTTCCTCTAAGATAGGGAATAAGACCAGGATGCCCACTCTCCCCACTTTTATTCAACTTAGTACTGGAAGTCCTAGCCACAGCAATCAGACAACACAAAGAGATAAAAGCCATCCATATTGGTAAGGAAGAAGTTAAATTCTCACTATTTGAAGATGACACATTATACATAAAAAACATTAAGGAATCCACCAAAAAATTGCTAGAACTGATAACTGAATTCAACAAAGTTACAGGATGCAAAATTAATATACAGAAATCTGTTGCATTCCTATATAGGAGCAATGAATTGAAATCTATCCCATGATCATAGATAGGAAGAATTAATATTGTCAAAATGGCCATCCTGCCCAATGAAATTTACAGGTTCACTGCAATCTCTATCAAAATACGGCAGCATTCTTCAATGAACCAGAACAAATAGTTCTAAAATGGAACTATTAGTTCATATGGAATTAATAGTACGTATGGAACCACAAAAGATCTCAAATAGCCAAAGCAATCCTGAGAAAGAAAAACAATTCTGGGGGATCCTGCTCCCTGTCTTCAGTTAAAATATTAAGAGATACATATTACTAAAAGTAAATGGACTGGCCTCACTGCAGTTACATATACTGTTGTATTTATTGATTATCTCGAGTCAAAGATTAGAGTAGGACTGGAGATTTTAAAAGTTATAATTAGGAAAGAAAAAAGTTTGAACATTCTATCTTTAGGATGATTTCTATCAAGCAAGGGAGATATACTAGGAAAAAAGTCATAGCAAGCATTATAAAGAATACTATGAAATAAATAGGTACAAGGTGTTTCGTGATGGCAGTTGTAACTCTTGGAGAAGCTGCATATTTCAGAAGCTTAACACCAAGTAGGTAAGCACCATGCCTTTCTCAGTTGGTATCTAATTAATTCATCCATTCAAAAAATATATCTGGGTATCAACTATACTAGGAACTATTTTACATGCTGGGGATAGAGCAATGGATAAGACAGATATCCTTCTTCTCAGGTACCTTACCTTCGAGTAGTGTAGGGAGATAGACACACAAATGACATCATCTAGTTATACATATTTGTGGGTAAAATTGGAATAATTTCAGAATCTCTCACTTGGTTTTAGTACATCTGCATATCAATAGGTGTTTCAAGGGGTGGAGAAGAGTGGTCCAACTACAAATCAGTAGGTAATTACAAGGGCGTGCAAGGGCTTATCTGGACCAGAGAGGTTGGATGGAGCCCTCTTCTGCTGCAGCCTGGTCAAGAGAGAGAAGGGACAACGGTTTGTAAGAAATAAATAGGTTTCTTAACTTTATTTCTCCCTTTGACTGATTTTGGTTTCAAAGGTATTTTTACCTGTGATTTTCCCCCTGCAGTTACATCTGGTGGTAGTTGACAGGACCTCTAAACCCGAAATCTTTCTAAATGGTGCAACCCTTGGGCAGGTTGCCTCTAGGGATGATGAGGGGGCCCCAATGGCTACATCAGTAGATGGTTCAGTTTCACTTGGGAGCCCCCTATATGTGGGGCTTCTGAGGAGCCAATAGTGGACAACTGATCTAGGGTAAAGCACCTCCTAGAAGGGTGGGGCCTTCTCCAGAAATGGGGAAGGGTGGAGACACCAGAAGCTGCAGAATTAGCCCTCTGTCAGATAGAAGACTGCTTAGAGGCCCTGAGTGGCCATGTAGCAGCTGGCATTGTAGGATCTCTTTTTGTCCAGATAGTGGAAAGTGCAACTGAGGAAAGAGAGAGGATTATGGAGGAGAGAAAGACTTGAGCAGGACAGAGAGGCATGCTTCAGCATCATTTGGAGGAGGTGGGCAATGACCTATGGGATGTCCTTAAGGAAGAGAGACAGTTATTGAGAGGATGGGTCACACTCCTGGATAATTCCTTAGCAGCAGCGATGGGGGAAGCAGCAGGAGAGTCCACGCTGCAGAAGGTCGTGGGGGAGGGGGAAGAAAGAGTGGTGCTTTCAGTTCCAGAGATGGTGGAGGAGGTGACGGGAGAGGATGAGGCAGTGAGGCTGAGGGCCAATCTGTTGCCAAGGCCACCACCTGAGGCACCAGCTTCTCCTGTATTAAAGGCCTGCCTGGCTGTAGTTAAGAAAGTAAAAACACAAAATCCACGGGCTCCTGAGGGGGAGGAGCCGCCCTCTCCCCAGTTTGTGGCGCACTCTGTGTTCCATCCACCCCTGTACCCGGGATGAGCTGGTGGACATGAGAATCCGATATTGCCAGAAGCCATCAGAACCTCTGCCTACATGGCTTCTGCATCTCTGGGATATGGGGGTGGAAAACATTGTTATGTCAGGTTCTGAAATGAGTAGATTGGCTTCCCTGACGACTCACCTTTCTCTCCGGCGGTGGTTGCAAAGTGCCCATCACAGCTCAGGGAATCGGGTGCTTCTGGATTGGCTGACAGCTGCCATCAGGGCAGTTTGGCCTAATCAGGGTGATTTACCATATTTACTTACTAGCTGGAAAATGTATGCAGAGCTCCATCAGGTGTTACAGGAATTGGACATGACAAATATCATCTATAATATGGACCTCCAGGGCCCTGATGAGGAGTAGTTCACCATAGGAATGAGAAATCTGGTGCTGCATACAGCTCTCCCATCTCTCTTTGGGTCCCTAGTGACTGTTCTTGACCCCCTCATAGGGCAAATCTTAAGTGAGGCTATTTGTACTTTAGCAGAACTGGGGGAGGTTGAAACAATAAGACACCAGAAGGAAGTACAGGCTACAACTGAAAGAAGAGGGGCAAAGGGCCCTGTGAAGGTCTCGAGGACCCAGATGTGGGTTGATTTGATAAAGGCCGGGGTAGTGAAAGAAAAACTTGTTGGGCAGCCCAATAGGATCTTCTTAGAACTGTGGCAACAATTAAAGCCAGAGCAGAAGTTCCAGGCACTGAGTTCCAGGACATGGAAGCCAGAGGCAAAGCCCCATGTCCAGCCTGTGTCCCTGCAAGACTTCCTGGGGGGCAGTACTCAGGCTCTGCCTGGGCCCTCAACCCCACAGGAGGATGATTGGGCATTGCTGTTCAAACAAGGGGAGGATAAAGACCCCCACCTTGGGGGATGTGGTGAGGACCAGAGGCCTCATGTAGAACTAGCAATTCATTGGCCCCCTGTGAAAGCACATGTCCTGGCACTGGTGGAAAAAGGAACTGAATGTTCTTTGATTTATGGCAACTCTGAACATTTTCCTGGGCCCCCTGCTGTGAAAGATGGCTATGGGCATGAGGCAGTTAGAGAGAGGAAAGCCCAAATTCCATTGCAGATAGGGTGCTTACATCCAAAGGATTATACTGCATAAATATTACCCATCCCTGAATACATTTTGGGGGTAGATATCCTGCAGGGCCTGTGGTTACAGACCACCTCAGGTGAGTTCAGACTGAGAGCACATGTGGTAAAGGCAGTTCCGAGGGAACATGCTAAGCATCCATCTGTAGCCCTGCCTGTATCTCAGCAGGTGACAAATAATAAGCAGTGTAAATTGCCTGGGGAGCACAAGGAAATTGGAGAAACTCTATAGGTGTTAGAGAAGGTGGGCATCATAAAACCCACTCATAGTCTTTTTAATTCCCCAGTGTGGCCAGTGAAAAAGCCAGACGGCTCCTGGCATAGAATATGAGTTTGGAATACAGAGAACTGAATAGTCACATCCCCTTTGCATGCTGCTTTCCCCTCAATAGCAGCCCTTGTGGACAATTTAGGTCATGAATTGGGGATGTATCATTATGTTGTGGGCCTTGCTAATGCTTTCATCTCTATTGACATAGTACAGGAAAGTCAGGAACAGTTTGCATTCACATGTGAAGGCCAGCAGTGGACATTCACTGTCCTTCCACAGGGATACCTCCACAGTCCCATCCTCTGTCATGGACTTGTAGCCCAGGACTTGGCCACATGAGGAAACTACAAACTGTACAGCTGTATCACTACATTGATATTATTATTCTCACATCTGATTCTCTTGCAGATTTAGAAGGGGCAGTTCCTAGACGGCTGCAACATCTGCAGGAGAAAGAATGGGCTGTGAACAGCACCCAGGTTCAGGTCTGTGAAATTCTTGGGGGTTGTCTGGTTGGGTAAAACTAAAGTTGTTTCTGAAGCAGTCATAGACAAGGTCCAGGCTTTCCCCACCCCTACCACTGTGGCAGTTTTACAAGAGTTTTGGGGTCTTTTGGGCTCCTGGAGAGTATTTATCCCATACTTGGCATAAATTCTGAAGCCCTTATACCAATTGGTAAGAAAGGGCATCAGGTGGGACTGGGATGAGACATGTGCAGCTGCTTGTACTGCTGCTAAGTGAGCAGTCAAGGCTGGGCCAGCCTTGAGGGTAATGGACTCATCAAGGCCCTGTGAGCTAGATGTTCATGTAACCGAAGACGGTTATGGATGCAGTCATTGGCAGCAGCTTGAATGGACACGCCAATCCACTAGATTCTGGTCACATCTCGGGAAAGGAGCATAGGTCTGGTACCCCTTGATAGGGATGCAACTGGCTTCTGTGTACTATGCCATGCTGGCTACAGAGCCCATCACCCGGAAGAGCTCCGACCAGGGTAATAACCACCTATCCCATTGCCGGGTGGGTGCGAGACTGGACCCAAAGGCCATGGAGTGGTGCAGCACAGACGCCTGCACTGGCCAAGTGGGGCACATATTTACAGTGGCATAGAGCCCTTTCTACTAGGCCCTTAAATGGAGAACTCCAACGCTTACTGGCGCCAGTGACATATACCAGTGGAAAGCAGGAAGAACTTGCTTTTGAGCCATTGATAACTGTTTTTATCACGAGGGAAGAACTCCTGTACCTAAAGATGCTTGGTACACAGATGGCTCCTGTTGTGGGCAGCCCCTGAAGTGGAGGGCTGTGGCTTTCCATCCTAAGACTGATACAATATAGATGGAAGTTGGAGAGGGGAAGAGCAGCCAGTGGGCTGAGTTGAGGGCAGTATGGCTCGTGATCACCCAGGAGCCTACCCCCATTGTTGTCTGCACTGACAGCTGGGCTGCCTATCAGGGTTTGACTCTGTGGCCTTCAACCTGGTACCATGCCAGCTGGCTGGTTGGTCACCAGCCCCTTTGGGGGCAAGAGTTGTGGCAAGACCTATATCGGGCCTCTGGTCAGACTAAGACTGTTACCATATATCATGTAATTGATCATTTGCCTGTGGCATCCCCAGGGAATGATGAAGCAGACACACTGGCCCAGGTGCTTTGACTAGAAGGAAAGTCTCCCTCTGATGTAGCCCAATGGTTATATCACCGTTTGTTGCATGTGGGTCAAAAGATGATGTGGACTGTAGCCTGTCAGTGGGGCTTGTCGTTGACCTTTGAAGAAGTCAGCAGAGCCTGGAGTGAGTGCTTTGTGTGCCCTAAGAGGGACTTATACGGAGTCCTGCAGCAACATGGGACAATAGTAAGGGGGCCTATACCCTTGTCAGGGGGCAGATAGACTATACTGTGCCTCTGCCCATATCAGGATATCAATTTTCCATGACTTATGTGGATACATCTACTGGCCTATTGGTTGCTTTTTCTGCATTCCATGCAGATCAGCAAACCCCCAAGAGGGGCCTAGAGTGTCTCTTTGCAGCCTATGGCTAGTCACAGTTGATTGAGAGTGATTAAGGCACCGACTTACTGGACATGCATTACAAGAATGAGTGCAGCAATTAGGAATAAAGTGGTAGTTTCCTGTACCATATAACCCTCCTGGGGCAGAAATGATTGAGAGATACAGTGGTTTCTTGAAATCTGGCCTGAAGTCGGACACCAATAGTCTACAGGGCTGGTCAGTTCGTTTATGGAAAGTCCTACAGTATTTGAATGAGAAGCCCGAAAATGAGCCTTGAGTCCTGTGGATATCCTAACATACATTGCTGCCTCTACTATACAACTGTATATGCAAACAAAAAAGGAGTTACTGAAACCCGGGTATGGCCAGCAGAGCAACATCCTGCTGCCAGCCCCTACTGCATTAAGCCCTGGAGACACTGTTGAATGGACCTGGCCCTGGACATTTTGACACATGGACCAGCAATGGCTGGCCCTTCTGGCACCTTGGGGAAAACGCCTGGAAGCTGGCCTCCTGTGTGTCCCTGGAGTAACAGCAGAGTGACTCCCAAAGATCATGGTAGTGTACCAAAAACATCTGGGAGGTAAAAGCATCTTACAGGGAAGTTTTGTTTTATCTTTATGGCCAGTGCATGTACCTCCCGTAGCCCCATCTACTGAGCCATCTGTAATTCCCACAAGGAATGGGGTGAAAATCTGGTATACTAGACCAGGACTAGATCCCATTCTTGCCACTCTTCTATCACAGGGCCACTCTCTTGCACGTATCCAACCTGACAGACAAGATTTGCCTATGCTGGTGTCATTAAAACATGTAACTTATTGCCCTTAAGGTCATTTCTTCTACATTCCCTGAGGCCTGGATGCACCTCCTGGCTGCAGCTACCATGTGATGATTGCTCTGAACTCTCTACCTCTTCAGCTGCTTCCTGCTTGTGGAATGGGTGAGCTCTGAACTTAATCTGCCTAGGACTTTGAGCTTAGCTGAAGGCTCTGGCTTGAGGATTATCATGATTTTATTTCTGTTGCTACTTATGTTATTAGCCTGGTTACAATGCTCTGGTTTTCTCACACGAGGGTCACTGCAGAAATTGTGAGGCAAGATTTCAGGAGGGGTGGACTGTGGGACAAATTGCAATATTTCCAGAGTCTCTTGTCTCCCTTCAGTGCATATGCATAACAATAGGTGTTTCAAGGGGTGGAGAGAAGGGGTCCATCTACATATCAATAGGTGATTACAAGGGCGTGCAAGGGCTTATCTGGACCAGAGAGGTTGGGTGGCACTCTTTTTGCTGCAGCCTGGTCAAGAAAGACTGAATAATTGCTTGTAAGAAATAAACGGTTTTCTTAACTTTATTTCTCCCTTTGACTGATTTCTGTTTCAAAGATATTTTTACCCCATGATTTTCCCCTTGGAGTTACAATATTATAAAGAAGTTATTACTGGCATACAATGTTGGGAAAGAAAAGGAACTCCTCTGATATTTATTAGGAACTTAATCAATGGCACAGTGCAAGGAAAAGGAATAAAATAAAAAACATGTAAGGTGAAGTCTGTTAAATCTTTTGGATGTTGTGTGGTAAGTGGTTGTTATTTTGAAGGCATTGGGAAACTACTGAAGGGTATCAGTCAAGGAAGTGACTTAGTTAAATTTTTATTTTAAAGTAGTTTCTTGGGCAGTGGTTCAAATCACAGGAGAAACTAAAATTAGGATGGACTTTTAGATAGTGTTAAAAGACAAAATTTATCTGAGTAAATTTGAATATACAATTGGCTTTATTAAGAGATTCCTGCTTAATAGGATGCTGGGCAGCATCCCATCTAGCAATAGAGAAATAGGCCAAGGCGTTATTCAAAATGCAAGGTCTTTATAGACAGGAGTGTGGGCAAAAAGCTATCAGCAAAAGAAAAGAAAGGATTGTTTCACTTAAGGTTACCTCTGTAGGGGGAACTACAGGGGTCTCATCATGAAGATGACATCATCTTTGGGGTGGAATGGAGAGGGCTACTGTGATCTATAACCTCACTGGTGCTGGCCAGAAAATTCCTGGCTAAGACATTTGTTGAGGAGGTTGCATCTGCAGTTAGGCTAAACATTTACCCGTGGTTTGGTGGATGGCCCAGCCCAGGCTCTTGGACTGTGGCTTTTCATTTTAATGGCAGTGTGGTAGGAAGCCAAGGACACAAAGTTTCTGTTGAGGGTTCAGGAATGTAGAAGAATCATAAGGTGCTTGGGTGCTTGAGATTGAAACCCGCCCCCACTGAGACTCAGGGATATGGAACAGCTTGTTGATCATAGTCATGGAGGCCCTTTAGTTTATAATAAGGTATCTGGGTAACCTTTACAGAGACAGATTAAAAAATAACTAGCATCCTGAATACACCTCTAGTGACCTCCCACTGCAATGGTTCCTGGGGGCTGACTCCCCCCTTACCTTGCAGTGAATGTATAAAAGACATGGCCCTGCTGCACTCCTTGTTCATAGTTTCCGCAGTTCCTGTAATAGTAGGGAAGAGAAGACAGAAAGAGAGAAAAAGACAAGGAAATAGGGAGGGTGGAAGGAAGTGAGGAAGAAGGGAGAGAAAGACAGAAAGAAGGGCAGAGAGAAGAAAAAGGGAATAAAAAACAAAAAGTGTGAAAGTATCTTATGAATGCAATAGAGGGTGAATTTAAGAGCTCATAGCACAACATAATTACCTAATATAGGCCCTACAGCCAGATTCCAGCCTCCTAATCCCATTTGTCTATTCACTCCTGTGTGACCTTGGGTCATGTCTTCTTTTGTCTTAGATTATTTGTAAGGGAGGATGATAATAGACTATAACTCATATGATTGTTATTGGGATTGAATTAATTCAATTAATTCATGTATTTTTCTTTGAACAGTACCTGGCACATTAAGTGATCAGTAAATATTAAAAAAAAAATTTTAAGCAGAATATGTCACTTTGGGGGGACATAAAGACACAGAAGAATGAGTTTATCATGATTTCAGATTTCTTGTTCAGTTAATGGACTGATGATAGTAGCACCAGTTTAGAGAGAGATTAAACAGGAGGTAGGTTTGAAAGATGATAAACTCAGTGTTTAACAAGTTGATTTTTAATTACCTGAGGGACATCTTATTAAGTTTGCTCATTAAGCAATTGGATTTTTAATCAGGAATTCAATGAGGAGCTCTGCATTTATGATAAATATTTGTGAATCATTTCTGTGTAGAAGCAGATGAAGTCATTCATAACTGAAGCTGTTATCTAAGGAAACTATGTAGATGTACAAAAAATATAGATACACCTAATATATACAGAATTGAACAAAAAAAACCTGAAAAGACATAGTCTGATTCAAAGAAGTATGAAAGAAACATGTAAAGATACTAAAGAATAAAGATTTTCAGGAAAAAGAATGTTCAGTACCAGCTTCTGACAAGAATATAAAGTCTCCTCACTTCTGAGTCATCACTAGCAGAGACATTAACACCCATGTTCCTCCTAGTGGGCTGTTTCAGTGCAGTCGAGGATTTTTCTATCATGGTCTTCAAAATTTGAGAGCCAACTGCCAATCTAAAAGTCACTTCCATGTTCTTAGTTTTTGTTTTTGTTTTTTTTACAGCAGCTCCCCACTTTTAGAATACAAGACCTCTATTAGTTTCCAATTGCTGCAAAAAAAATTCCTCACAAATATAGTTACTTAAAACAGCACAAGCTTATTATTTTATAGTTCTCAAGGTGAGAAGTCTAAAATGAGTTTCACTGGACTAAAATCAAGGTGTCGATTGAGCTGCATTTCTTTCTGGAAGTTATGGAGGAGATGTCATACCATTTCCAGAGATTGCCTGAATTTCTTGACTCGTGATGTCCTTCCATCTTCAGAGCTAGCAACGGCTAGAAGTTTTCTCATGAAGCCATTTCTCTGGTCCCAGTCTCTTTCTCCTCTTCCTCTTTGAGGATTCTGGTAATCCTTGTGATTACACTGGATCCAGATAATCCAGGATAATCTCCATTTTCAGGTCATCTGATTATTTCCAAGTACAACTTTAATTCCCTCTTGCCATGTAACATAACACATTGACAAGTTCTAAGGGTTAGGATATGGTTATTTTTAGGAGCCATTATTCTACCTACCATGGCATAACTCATGGCATATCTGAATGTAGTGCTAGGAATGTGATACCGACATAACCCAGATTACATTGTGTTGAAGAATGGATGGATGCTCAGGAATGGAAGACAATTTCTCTCCTCCCCTCCCAAGATAATTGGTCTGGACCCTCCCATGGAGTTCCTCCTGGAAGGTGCAGGCAGGGAAGTGGAAAGTGCCCTGTGGTTGCAGAGAAAACAGAGCACAGAGCAGACTTCACTAGCTGAACCGGGAAAAGGGACTTGGGAAGCATGCGCGGTGTGGCCAAGGGGAACAGAGGGAGCCATGTGCACGTTAAAGCAATAAAAAAGTTTCTCCCAACCCACCCTTTCCCTTGCCTTACTTCAGTTTCACAAGATTCATAGGGAAATTTGCTACCAGGGAAGAGAAACCCCCTCTCCCCCCAACCTCCACAGCTACATAAGTGATACTTCATGTCCGTAGGGTGATTGTAGTGGTATGTGGGAAGTCTTGTAAATATGAATGTCATCCAAAATTTTAACCAAAAAGTTGATATTTTTAAATCATAGTAGAGTCAATATATGTGTGTTATAGCAGATCAGCCAGCTTCTTTGCCATTATTTTAACTAGATTTCTTTGTTTCTGTGCATTAAAAGTGAAGGCAGTGAAGATACCAGATCCTGATACGTAATAAACATGAGAAAATAAATATGGCACAGTAGTTAAGAGTATGAGCTCTGCAATAAGATTCTTTCCAAAGTGATATCACACCACATTCACCAGAAAAATGATATTTAAAAGACCAGTATTGAGGTAGGGCAGGGACATGGGACAAACATCATGATTAACTTTTCCTGCCTATGATGAAAAATGCTGAGATATAAACAGTACAGTAAAAACAAGAGGGACCCATCTTAAGGCTAAGATTCCATTTAAAAAAACAGAGACTTGAAAAGTAAGATTCCTAACATATTCTCTGGTAATCAGACAATAGCCCAACAGCCTATCTTAAGGCAGGGCAGGCAGTCTTAACTGATATGTCCCCACTGCTTGAGGGTGACCACTATCTTGGAGAAGAACAGGATAAATGAATTCCTTGTGTTGGGTTTATTTAGCAGAATTAACTGGAGGACTGATAATAAACGAAAGGAGACATGGCGTCTCTCACCAGAGATAAGTACCTTGAGACCACAAGTCAAGACGATGCCCAACAACGTCCCTCTGCCGTTTGCTCCATTCTTGAAAGCCTTAGAAGACAGAATCCCCAGACTTTCAGCACACCTCTCTGAGGGAGCCAATACTCTTCTTTCTCTGAGTGTGCACATTTTTGCCTTAAATAAAGCTTTCGAACTGCTGAAATTATTGTGATTTGTCTCTGCTATTTCACTGTATTTCCAAGTCTCACTATGTCTCTGATTTACTCCTAAAAAGTAGGAAGTGCTGCTAAGAGCTCAGATTTGGGCCTGAATGTTTCCATTGCCTGGCTGACCTGGATGAAACTGCTGCTGTGCGATCTGCTCTTAGTAGCTGTAATTCCAGGGGGGATGTCCTGGGGCAAAATACCTCTAAAACCGAAATCAGTCAAAGGGAGAAATAAAGTTAAGAAACTCTTTTATTTCTTACAAGCAGTGGCCCGTCTTTCTCTTGACCAGGCTGCAGCAGAAGAGCGCTCCCCCCAACCTCTCTGGTCAAGAAACTCTTAAACACCCTTGCAATTACCTATTGATACATAGATGGACTATTTATCTCCACCTCTTGGAAACACCTATAGATGTGCATATGCGCAAAGCCAGGTGAGAGATTCTGGAAATATTGCAATTTTCCCACAGTAGCCTCCTGAAAATCTTGTTTCTTTGGGAAGTTCTCAGAACATAATCTCACTCCATCCTGCACTGCATGGCTCCCCCAAATCCTGGAGTGGAAGAGGCTAGGCCCATGTGTGCTGATCCAAGTGGACACTGGATCCAAGGTGACCCTGGCATCAGGAGTTGGCAAGGGAATCTGCCTTGAGAAATTTCCCTCTGCACTTACCTGTTCTCTGCTATCTGCTAGGCAGCTGCCATTCCCTGCTGCTCTTGCTTTAATGAATTGCTTCTTTACCTATACTCATCTGACCTACTCAAGAATTCTTTCTCATTCAAAGAACCCTCCCCCATCGAGGCTGACTTTTCTCCTCATGCTTCAGATAGTGAGCAGGGAGAGACCTCCCCAGACACAGCTGCCCAGCAACAATATTATCAAGTGTTGGTGTGGATACCGAGCCATTGAAACTCTTACATACCACTGATGGGAGAGTAAGTCAATGTAACCATACTTATAAACAAGTTGGAATTCTTTCAAACAATTGGAAGATCAATTTGCTGAACAAATGTAGAACCAAGGAAAAACTCCAATCCTAGATATAATAACAGAATTGCCTATATATATATGTCAACCAAACTCATGAATGATGGTTTATCAATCTCCCAAGCTAGAAGTAATCAAATGTACCTATGTACATCAAAAGATAAATAATTTCCTTTGCATTCATACCGTGGGATACTATACAAAAGAAGTTAATGTTATACACAACATGAAAGGATCCAACAAATATAACATTGAGTGAAAGTATAGTCAAAATAATGCCTATTTTACAACTCCATTTATGCAAAGCTCTAAAATAAACCAATTAAATAAATTAAACATCTACAGGGTGGTAAACTTTGGGAAGGAGAGGAGTTGACTAGGATGGAGTACAAGAGGGTCTCTATGAAGCAGCTAAAGTCTATTTCTTAATATGGGTGATGATTACTTGCGTATATTCATTTTGTGAAAACCTGTCAAGGTATGTACTTAGGATTTGTGCACTTTATGTTTGCTACATGAATAAATTTAAAAAATGACGTGAAATAGTAAAATATGTAACTTTGGAAGTAGAGAGGAGGTAAGAGATGTTCGTGCCAGCTTGGTGTGAAAAAATACACAAGGCATTTGGTAATGGGGATAACTGCAGATAGTCATTTATTTTTTTTTTAATTTCCAACTTCAAGATTAAAAAGAATTGGCAGTATTCAAAGAAAATTTTCAAAATCAGTCATTAGTTGATTGCTCACATACTTTATTGAAATTGGAGAATATAAATGAGAAAACCAATTTGCTTGGAAAATTAATGTTATTTTAGCCTACAAACTAGGAAAATTTCAAAGTGGTCGTTAGAATTCCAAAGAATTTTTGATGCAACTAAATATAAGCTTTCATGCACACAGATGTTCCTATAGTTTGCCCTATATTAAGTATAATTTTAGATTGTGATATATCTCCTCTTCAAGCAAAGGCTATGATCCCAAATGAAATGCCAGATGGCAAAAGGTTGTATCATACACTCAGGGAATCAAATCCCCAAATTTAGAGGGCTATGTTCAATAGGCCATTGTTATATTTGGCCTAGATTATTTAAATATTAAACAGGATGTAAAGCCCAGGCAAGAACTTCTTTAAAAGTCAGCTGAGTTTTTATATTATATAATTTCTAAACATGCAATCATTTTTTTCCCTAATTCCCCAACTGTTTTCCTTTTAATTTACTGTGATTACCATATAACCACTCATTTCATCTCTTTTCCCCAAATATAAATGCTGAAAAATTCATTGAGTTAAGCTCTGGGTCATTTCACAGTATTTACCTTTTGATTTCAAGTGGCTCTAGCAAGTATTTGGTTTTAAGTATATTTTGTTAAGGGATTTGGCAATTGAAGGATATCAAAAGTTTTCTGGAATCTCTATGTAAAGCCAGCTTTAGCTCTGCCAAATAAAAATGATGAATTAATTTTGAAATTTAAGTATCCAATTTAAAATAATAAATCCCTTCTACTTCCTAGCAGGAGGGAACTGACCACTTATAAACACCTTCATAACCAAAAACATATACAAATGGAATATGTTCGATATAAGACCAGAGTGCTCATTTTCACAAAAAGTGTACCACAGAAAACCATCCCAAACATTTTCTCCTGTGAAGTCAAAACAAAGAAACTCAATCACACACGTTTTGCTTATAGAGTTTCTTCTGTAAAAGTAAACATAGAAAGTAATAAAACTGGTACTGACCAAAAACCAGCTCATTTAGGAAACTGATTCCTATATAAAAAGAAGTATTATATTTGGAAAAGAAGATCATCAGAAAATTTGGGTCCTAATCCACGTTTAATCATTAATTAACTCTGTGACCTTTAACAAGGCAGTCAAAATTTGGGTGTTTCTATTTCCTCCTCTCTAGATATTTGCATTGCTGTTAACAATCCTCGTGATCCTGTTTACCACTAAAAATCCATAAATTAACTTGGAAATTCAAGAAAAGTATGTTTTTGTGTATTGTTTTTAAACTTGTCCTTTATGCTATGTGTACATTGTAAATAACCAGATCTTTGGGTTTCAAGTGCTTTAGCATCAGATATCATCTTTAAAATATTTGTTCATAGCAAAAAGACAAAGAAAATAGATAAAAGTTGAGCTGCTGTATTAGGGAGCTGGACGTCTTAATCTCTGCTTGAACTTTCTCTTTTGATTCCTATAAATAGAACTTTCTAGAAACTCTAAGGCTCTTTGGAAAACACTTCAAAATTGTTACACTAGACACTAACAATAAATGTTTTGGATTCGAGGATTATGGTATGGAAACTGAGAATATGGCATGTTATTACCTATTGTCAGTTTCTAGAGAACATTATTATTTGCCTTTTTTGTCTTTTACCTATCACCAACCACAATAATTAGCCATCATATATCAAGTAAACCTCTCTAATAATTGCACAAATGAGATACCTAAATTACATTTCAGTTTAATTAACTTCAACAAATCACATTTTCAAATGTGATATTTTTTACTTCTTCAAATATATAACGTCATAGATGACTAGAAGTATGATATATATTATCAATGCAGACAGAATTTAACATGATTAACTTAGTTGTTAGTGCAAATACATATGAGGAAACAAGTATTTTTGATAATTATTCATATTAAAATCACTCATTTCTGCCTTAAGAAGATGCCTTTTATGCCAAACTTCTCTGATTAGCCATCATTGAGTAATGCCTGGTCAGAATATCATCTGGTATATATAGAAAATGATAAAGAAGGCAATAAAAACAGGAATCAAGGAATTCGACAGGTTTTGGAATATGTGATCTCACTTTTTAATATGATTTTGAATGTAAAAATCAGTTATACAGATAGGTGGAAGGATTGAATAAAATGCATGAAACAGAATTTCTAAAATAATGTGGCAGGAAATGAATGACTTTGTACATTGTATCTAATGAATTTTTATTTAACAATTCATGTAAAATTTTTAGAAAACTGAGTTATGTTCAAAGAAGAAAAATGCCAATAAAATATGGAGGCAACATATGAAATATTAGAATTATGCAATTAAGACAAGCAACAATTGTATAGGCCTCAAACAAGTATAAATTTCTACAAAGTGTAAAAAAAAAGCAAACAAGATATTTCTTGAGCACCTATTATGTAATTTGAAATGTTTAAGGCCATACATTATGCATTTTTTCTTTAGGATTATATATCTTCCCCCAAATGAGGTAACAATCTATCAAACGATTGATGAAGTATCAGGCATAGGGAGATTAATTTTTTTCCATACAGTGAGGGGAGAAAGTAGGGAGAATACTGTTGAAGTTGGTGAGTCTTTTGTGAGGATGGATGGCTCTGTGCACTGGGTTATATTAGTATACTATGGCTGCCAAACAAAATACCGCAATTACATGGCTTAAAAAACAAGAATTTAAGTTCTCATGGCTCTGGAAGGTAGAAGTCTGAGATCAAGGTATGAAAGAGTTGGTTGCTTTTGGGAGCTGTGATGGAAAAATCTGCCCCATGCCTTTCTTCTTTCTGGGGCTTTGCTCTCAGTCTTTGGCATTCCTTGGCCTTTTGTGCCTCATTCTGATCTCTGCCTTCATCTCCACGTGGAGTTTTGCCCTGTGGGTATATCTGTGTCCAAATTTCCTTTTTTATAAGGACACCGGTCATATTCGTTTACTCCTATATGGCCTCGTCTTAGCTAATTACATCTGCAATGACCCCATTTTCAAATAAGGTCACTTCTAAAGTACTGAGGGTTAAGATTTAGCGTAATGAATTTTGGGAGGTCACAATTCAACCCATTGTACTGTAAAATATCATCCAGACACAGAAATGAAAGAATTATAAGAGAAGATAGCAGAAGAAAGTAAAGAGTATTAGAATAAAACAAATAATATGTTCTAGGATAATCATCTTTCTGGTGGTAGTCTTCCTGCTTGTAATTGCAACTCACAAGGATAATGTACTTGGAGAAAATACAGTATAGGGGGCTAGTGATTAAAAAAGGAAAAACTAACAGTGGGACTCAGAGAAGAGTGCCTGGTCCAGACTAGAAAAATGGTCAGCACAATGTGAGGGAAGGCTCACTACAGCCCTCTGCAATGGTCAGTGAAAGGGAGCTTGGCAGAGCAGCTGTATCATTTAATAAGCCCAGACAAACATGTCAGAAGTAAAATCATTACGTCTTGGTCATGGTACCCTTGTGGAGATCTACAGAAGACTTAGTAACCTGGGACATCATTTAGGGCAGCAAATTGTCAAGGAAAAGTTTAAACTTGAGCACAGATGTCTAACCAGCCCATGAAATGAAACCAAAGGAAACTTAATCTAAGGTATTCAGTGATTAAAGATTTGCAAAGACTAAGAAAATAATTCAAATGAAATAGAGAATATCTCATGGTAAGGGCCAAAAAATACTATACTAATTTAGTATCTGGACTCTGAAAAAAGGTAAAGAAAATCTGAGTGTACTGTAGAAATTTGGAAAAGTGAAAAGTACATGAAAAGTACAGAAAAATAGCCTAATCAGAACTGATATTTAATAGCTAGAAAAAAATATGAATTCATTTGTATCATTTATGAGCTCACAGAAAGACCCATACAGTTTAATAATTGAAATTGTATATTTAGCTCAGCATTACTTGGTTATATTCATGTAATTTTTATATTTCTGAGTCATTTACTACACATGAATTAGTGTATTTAGTTTTTCAATACTGAGAGTTGATTGTCAGTTACTATATATAATAGTTTCCTTCAGTTGCTGGAGAGCAAACATTTTACAGAGGACCTTCCTGGCCTGCTGAAGAGATTGATAGCAAACTAAGATGGCTGTGTGTATGCATCCTGATGCAAAGTCTGACAGTTTATGGATCACTTAAATAATTTACTTAACCAAGTGTCCAAAAAGGCATCTAGCCCCAATTAGGAACAGCAATTTACAATGAATTTAGAACTTATGTGGAGTTCATCTTTCCCAGATGATGTGTGACCAATGATCTCACTTACATAGCAAACAACAGCTTCTTTGGGCAAATTCATCAAGCAAATATTCATATTAATCCAGTAATTCTCTAGATAAGCCAAAAACCTGTACTGTTGCCTACAAAAGGAGAAAACATGTAACACTGACAATTAAATAGACTGAATGTTTTATGACAAATTCCTTAAAATTCTATGCTTTCTTTGATAATGAAAATTTAAGACTGGCTACCATTAGATGCAAATAACTGGGAAGGATATAAATGGTAATGATAGTTGTGAGAACTTCTAGACCTTAAATATTCAAATGGCTTAGCAGGCTGATTCTTAGCCTCAAACTATTC
Organism: Smutsia gigantea; assembly: GCA_032199065.1. NCBI lineage: Eukaryota > Metazoa > Chordata > Mammalia > Pholidota > Manidae > Smutsia > Smutsia gigantea. The sequence continues at coordinate 121,014 of JAVSCE010016824.1, forward strand.
CTATTTTTGTATTTATCTATAAAATTCAAATGATAATATAATGCCACACAAAGGTTACTATGAAAATTAACTTAAATAACAAAAATTTAGAACAGTGCCCATCACAAAGGAAGCTTATACATGTATTAACTTTTATTACTATTCTTTACTTAGTAAGGTAAATGGTACCCTATAATAAAGGCCAAAGGTCAGAGCTTGATTTTTTATGATTATGAGCTTCAAAAATATGCTAAAAGTGTTAATCAGGGTAGCATACACAGACATGGACATTTTACTTTGGATCCAGCTAATTTATGCTTCCAAATTAATTTTATTTTGGTCACCTAGTCACAGCCTGGGTGTGTGAAATGGTTATTTAGAGAATGCTTAAATATCAGCAGCAAGTATATTATGATATCAAAAATTCACAACCAAACTAAAAAAAACTTTCAACATCTTTTATGTATAATATATATAATAAAACCAATATTGATAATTAAGTAAAAAGGTAAACATGGCCATAAATCTTAACCTGAATGGTAGGTGATCAACTTCCCTTAAGGCATCTTTTCCTTTAAGCCATCAGTGTGCATCAGTTTTCTCATCTGTGAACAGAAAAATAGCCCTTACTTATAGGACACCCTGTCTTTAAAAGTAATACAAGTTGATTTTTATACCAAATATGTGGTCAGAACCAAGGCGATGAGTTGATTTAGTACACTGTTAAGAGTGTGGCTTCTATTGTCGAAAAGCTTTGGTTTAAAATTTGTCTCTGCTTTTTGTTACTCTTTTAACTTCATCAAATAATTTAACTACCTTGAAAGCAAGTATTTGCAACAATAAAGAAAATGCTGTAGTGAAATAAAGCAAGTAACAATGCCTGGCTTATGAAGGTAGTGTGGGATTTGAGAGATGAAATTTAAATTAATTGTCACTAAGTAAACAATACCTTTATACTTTTTATTGAAAGGTTAAAAGAATGACAGAAATAATCACTGTTCTCATGGAACTTATAAAAGAGGTGTGCCTTTTTTCCCTCATGAATAAAATACTTAAACCTACATAATGTAGGCAAAGTGTGTAAAAGTTTCAATAGGACTCAGATTCAAACATTTTTCTAATTATTAGAGTTCTGAAATATATAATGACTACATACATATACAAACATGCTTCAAAATATGCTATTATCTATTTGTGCTCTGCAAAATTATCAAATACTTTTGGCTCCAGTTATGTTTGAAAAGGAAGAGAAGAGATGAACCTTAGAAAAACAAAGTATAATTATCTTCATTTGAAATTTACTATATATTGAAGTTAAAGTTCTTTTACTGGGAAAACCTGAGTTATTTTATTCCTGCAGTTCTTCCAGATCTTTCATACTTCATCCAACATACTTATAACAGAATTAAGTTCTTCCTCTCACATTTGTGAGTGGTAATAAAATTATTTTTAAATACTTTGAATCCAAAGAAAATTAAAAAACCGAAAGATTAAAAAGTATGTAATGGTGTACCCAAAGTATGACTGCTTATCACAACTGGTATGACATTTTTATCTGGCAATTCAGAAGGAATGAAATCTTTTTTGCACACGCCCTATTGTGTTATGGTTATTTCATTTCACAACCTATCTTTTGAAATTTCAGACATCTCTCTAGTTTTTGAAATTAAAAAGAAAATTCTAGTTCATCAAGAACATTTGCAGTTCAGGGCTGCTGGGTGCCAGTGTTTTGCTCTTCCCTTCCTGGGGACAGAGGGTACAACATGGGAGAGAACCTCCTTCAGCTCATGTGATTGCTTTAACTTAATGAACCACCATCTGGAGTAAGAGAAACCTGAACATTTGCATACATCTGGGCCCAGATAACATGTTGCTACAAAACTGATTAATAATCATATTTTAGGAGGCTGTGATTAGCTGTATTTACATCTTGGAGCTGGTGGAAGAGTAGAAAATGTGATATTTATTATTCCTCCCTTGCATTAATTTGAAAAGACCATTTACCAATGTCATAAGCTGTGTGAGCGGTATCTCTGAAAAGTTTAATGTAAAAATGGATGCTTTTCTTCTTTTTCTTCAGGGTGAAAGAGGGTACATAAGCACACTTGATGATTTATTTTGCAGATACTTTAAATCCTATTTTTATGATGTATTTTTGATAAAAAGAAAAGAAACACATTTTATGATTAAAGGAATCAACATGTTTCCTATTAAGATTGATAGAGCCCTGAGGCCATTTTCAATCTTATATTTTCTGAATAAAACTGTACATTGCTTTCTGTTATTCTGTTCAAGTCTAAATAGAGTGTGGATACTTTGATTTAAATAATTCATCTACATCAGAGTCATCAGGAGAAAACTTTTGATTCCACAAATCTGACAATATAGAGAAATGATAATTCTTTTCAAAGTACTATAGGTGAAGTTTTAAAGGGCAGTTTAAAACATGCTCGTTCAATAATCCTTTTTCTAAAGAGAACAGTTGGAATCAAAACAATTGTTTTTTTTCCCCTTACCAACTATGAAATCTCAAAAGTGTAATATTTCCCTTCCCCTACCTCTCTCCTTCTGTTCCTCCCTCAAACACATATATGCACACACATGTGCACACACACAAATCCAGAACTCTAAGTTACATAACTTTAATAGTGAGAGAGTGTACAAGAAGATAGCTTTGAACAAACCCATTTCTATAATAAGACCATACTTTTCCTCTATCCGTATATCTTTTAGTATAATTAGAACAGCATTTACTGAGGATAAATTACATATGAATACAATCATTTTTTACATATACCACCAGTGTTTCTCAAAATGTAATGTACATGCAAATCACCTAGGGATTTTGTAAAAATGCACATTCTTATTCATCTGGCCAGTAGGGAGCTCCCTGCTGACAAGCTTGCAGTGTTTTAGATGCCACCATCTGAGGACTGCGCTAGTAGAAGAAAGTGCTAGACCATTTACTCCTCCCAATAGCCTGCGGAGTAGGTATGACTAGCATTAGTATCTTACAGGACCTTGACCACTGAGAGTTGAAGCAATTTTCCCAGGGAAAATAAGGTAAATAAAATAAAAAAACAGCAAGGTGTGTAATGTACATTCGCATCCAGGGAGTTCGTCTCTAAGCTCCCTCACTTTTCATCCCAACTGTCTGGCGGTTAATTAAGGCTAAGTAACATGCCACGTATTCACATGGGTAAGGCAGAGAGACAGGGAACCTGGGACAGAGAAGCAAAGGGCAGGAGCAAGCGCAGGCTAGAGGGAAGAGGGAGGAAAGGGGAACAGAAAAGGCAAAGCAACATACCAAATTTATGTTGAAGTAGGCGTGCTACTTTTCCCTGTCCACTTTAAAAAATCAAAAGCTGTAGTAGAGCCACCAATAATTACATGAAGAAACATTTGCTTGAACATCTCTGATAGTGACTAGGAAACTGAATTTGTCTAATTAGGTTTGTCCTACTTCTGTTTCCTGAAAGAGATTATTGATTATCACTTACAGACTGTTTGGATTTCATTTAAGCTCAAGCTAAAGAGAGATTCCTGGGAAAAGAAAGATCACGTTAAGGGCAATTTTCAAAGGCTATAGTGAGATTGGTTCACCACCTTTTTAAATTAGTTTTGGAGGTAACACTCACTTTCATTTCTTAAATTATAATCATTTCCACTTCATTGATATCACAGACTCAATTTACTTTTGAAGTTCTGTGTATATATATACAGTTATACATTAAATCTGTTAAAGGTGAAACAAAAGACTGGGATGATATGAGTATTATCAATACATTTTTCATTCAGTCAACAATCATTGAGTGCTTTCCACGTGTCAGATACTGGATATTTTAAATATATGCTGGGTATACAATGGTTGAAAAACAAACAAAACATGAAAAAAATCACGCTTGCCTAATGATGCTTATGCTGTAGGAGGAGGACAAACAACTGACAAATATATAATAAAGTGTCAGATAATGATAAGGAAGAAAAAAATGCAGCCATAGGCTAAAACTGATGGGAAGAAGATATTTTAGACTGAGTTTTCAGAGAACACTTGTGAAAGCAGGCATCAGAAGAGGAATCTGAATGAAGTGACAGAGAAAGCCAGATAAATATCTGGAGGAAAAGCATTCTGGGTCTAGGGATGCAAGTGGAAGGCACCAATGTGTGAAATACCGTACTGTTTCTGAAGAATATCAAAGCGTTCAGTGTGGGTGGAGAAGAGAGAAAGAAGAGCAGAGAGACAGGAAATCAGGTGACGGCAATAAAGACTGGGCATTTTTCTAAGAGTGATGGAAAGCATTGGAAGGGTTTCAGTTGAGGATAACATGAACTATTCTAATTTCAGAGTTTAGACTCTGCTATTAGAGAAATTCACTCAGGCAGCATACTTGAAGTTTTTGTTTTTCTCCCTTCAACCACGACTGCTTACATGAGTGTGAGAGCAGAATAAGTAGAGTAGTAAATTTAATGAAGTAGTGTTTTTATTAATCTTATTAGAAATATTTCCATATATAATATATACACACATATGTATGCATATTTTTATATACACAAACTTAGCCTATTACCTGCTTACTTCTAGAGAAATGCCAAAATAACATGCTATATATACATTTCTTTCACAAATGGAAATTTTAATTTAGAAAATATTCATATATTTACTAATTAAAAAAAAAGAAGGAAAGTCAGCATTTTCTATGTACCAGGAATAGTTCTTGGTGCTGGGGGTTACAACAATAAACCAAACACAAAAGTTTGCGTTTACATATGCTTATATTTTAATTAATGTATAACTAAATTATGTACACATATAAACATTAATAGGAAAGGAACATTGTGAAGAAAAGAGAACGTAGTAGATGTTATTAAGGGTATTTAAAATAATATGTTACCTAGGACAGGAAGTGGGGGAGTATTCAAAAACAGTGATGAAAATGTACGAATTATTACATTAAAATTAGAAAAGTGGTAAACAGGATAGAGTTAAAAACACTTGATGAAAGGAAATAAGAATTAGTGAAATAATGTAATTGGAAATCAAACATACTCATTTTGAATGCATCCCAGAGGTTCACATGCTTGCTACATCCTTACCTCCCCCTTTTTTCTCTGTTCTGTTAATTTCCAAATACCATCTTGGTCCCCCATCAGCACGTGGGACCAAGTCACTCTATTGTTTCTAAAAAATGTCACATTAATGTGTTGGTGTTAAATACTAGTATCCCAAAAGCAAAGGTAAGATTATTGACATATAAGAAGGTTTTCTATAGACAGTCATGTCATCTGTGAACAAAAGATAGTTTTATGGCTGCCTTCCCAGTTTTTTACTTTTGATTCCCATTTCTTGTCTTACTATATTAGCAAGGATTTCTAGTATGATACTGAAAGGGAATGGTACTTGCTTTGTACATGGATTTAGTGGGGAAGCTTTGAACTTCTCCCTTTTAAAAATGGTATTAGCTGTGGGTTTTTTATAGTCCTTATCAAGTTGAGAAGTTCTCCGCTATTCCTAGTTTTATGAGAGTTTGTATCATAAGTTGGTGTTAGATTTTGCCTTTTTGCATTCTTTGATATAATCATGTGATTTTTCTTTTTTAGTTTGTTGATATGATGGGTAATATTAATTGATTTTCATTGAATGCGCCATGCATACCTGGGATAAATCCCACTTGGTCATGGTGTATTACTCTCTTTATAAATTGTTGGATTTGATTTGCTAATATTGTGTTGAGAGTTGTTTACAACTGTGTTTGTAAGAGATATTGGTCTGTTATTTTCTTTTCTTGTAATGCTTTTGTCTGGTTTTGGTATTATAGAAGTTCTGACCTCATAAAATGAGGTTATGTATTCCCTCCACTTCTGTCCTCTGAAAGAGAGTGCAGAGAATCAGTATAATTTCTTCCTTAAATGTTTGACAGAATTCACCACTGAAACCATCTGGCTTGGTTCTTTCTGTTTTGGAAGGTTACAAATTATTGCTTCAATTTTCTTAATAGATATAGGCCTATTCAAATTATCTGTTTCTTCTTGTGTGAATTTTGGACTATTGTGCCTTTCAGGGTATTGGTCCATTTCATCTAGGCTATCAAATTTGTGGTCATAGAGCTGTTCGTGATATTACTTTATTATCCTTATGTCCCTTCTTTCCTTTCTGATATCAATAATTTGTGTCCTCTCTTTTTCTTCTTTAGCCTGATTGGAAGCTCATTGATTTTATTGATCTTCTCAAAGACTCAGCTTTTGTTTCATTGATATTCTCTACTTTGTCTTCAATTCATTGATTTCTACTTTAATTATTATTTCTTTTCTTCTGCTTACCTTGGATTTAATTTGCTCTTCCTTTTCTAGTTTCCTGAGGTGGAAACTTAATTGATTTAATTTTTTTTTCTAATATAAAGCTCAGTGCTATAAATTTCTGTTCAAGCATTGTTTTCACTGCATCCCACAACTTTTGATAAATTATTTTCATTTTATTTCAAGAGTTTTAAGTGTCTCTTGATTTCTCTCTTGACCCATGTGTTATTTAGAAGTGTTTTTTTTAAATCTCTATGTATTTGGGGATTTTCCAGTTACTTTTCTATTATTGATTTCCAGTTCAGTTCTCTTGTGGTAAAAGAACAGACATTGTGTGATTTATATTTTTTAAATATGTTCAGGTATGTTTTATGGCCAAGAATGTGTTCTATTATTGTGAATATTCCATGAGAAGAACGTGTTTTCTGCTGCTGGATGAAGTAGTCCACAGATGCCAATTATTTCCAGTGATGACGGGGTTGAGTTCACCTATGTCATTACTCACTGTCTGCCTGCTAGATCTATCTGTTTCTGAGAGAGCTGTATTGATGTCTCCAACTATGAAAGTGGGTTCTTCTATTTCTTCTTGCTGTTCTATTAGTATTTTTCTCATGTAGTTCAATGTTCTGTTGTTAGACACAGGTTAAGAATTGTTATGTCTCTTTGGAGAATTGGGCCTTTTGTCATTATGTAATACTTTTCTTTTTTTGGTTATTTTCCTTACTTGGAGGTCAGATCTGTCTGAAAATAATATAGCTACTATTGTGTTAACTTTGCATATTTTTCTCCATTCATTTACTTTTAATCTGTATGTGTCTTTTTATGTTTAAAGCGGGGTTCTTGTAAACAAAATATAGTCAGGTCTTATTTTTTGATCCACTCTGACAATTTTCACCTTTTTATTGGTATTATCAATTGCGTTAAAAGTAATTATTTATGTGGTTGAATAAATATCTACCATATTCATTCTCTTTTCTATCTGTTGTCCTTGTTCTTTGTTGTTATTTTTGTCTTGCACTCTTTTCCTGCCTCTTATGGTTTTAATTTGGTATTTTGTATGATTCCATTTTCTCTCATTTCTTAGCATATCATTTATAATTTTTTCTTTATAACCTTTTTATTTGTTGTCTGGAGTTTGGAATATACATTTATAACTAATTCAAGTATATTTTTAAATAACACCATACCACTTCATGGGTAATGTGAGTACTTTATAATAACAAAATTGTCCTAATTTCTTCCTCTCACTTCTTGTATTATTCCTACCACCAACTTCACATATTATAAGCATACATGCAACATGCATGTGCACACCAAGTATATACATAAATATACACAATCAGATACATTGTTTCTATCATTTTGAACAAATTTTTCTGTTAGGTCAATTAAGAGTAAACAAAATAAATGTTTTTATTTTATTTTCATTTATTCCATGTTCTTTTCTTTATGTAGATCCAGTATGCTCTGACATATTTTAAAAATGGTACTTTTCCTCCTCTTTCTGCCAGAAGCCTGAGGAAATTTTTCTCTGATATTTACTATGGAAATCTGATCAAGGTTCTAGAGGTAAATATTACTACTTTATTGTGGACCCTCTAAGTCAGGGCCTTAAAAGTTTTTAAACTCTCCTTGTTGTCCACACTGTACCTACAATAATTTGTCAATTACAGTCAGGTTTTCCTACCCTGGCACTGGTTCCCAAAGCCAGTTCCAGTCATGAGCCTCTGCTAAACCAGACTCCCTGCACAGTCTTGGGAGCTGTGGCTCACCCTGTGACCTCACTTCTGTTACAGATCTAAGAAGACTTGTTTTTTTTCAGTCTGATCAGTTTTTTTACTTATTAGGACAGAGTATTGATTTCCAAGCTCCTTATATATGGAACCAAAAACTAGAAGTCCTTATTCAGTCAAATAATTATTTTGTTTTAAAACTTAACCTAATGGAAGTTAGCTTAATGCAAACACAATATAAGAAATAACTGCAAAGATTCTACCCCCTAAGTCACAGACTTAGATTTGACTTTCAACTCATATAACCATAAGTAGTTCCTCTTGCTGTTTCATGCCTCAATTTCTCCATCTGTGACATTGCAGTAATGATGGTATTTGTTCTAACAGGTAGCTATGAGTCTTATTAAGAGGAACAAAATGATAAAAGAAAGGATATGTGAATAGTTGCTGAGAGAGTAGATCTTAAAGTTCTCATCACAGGAAAGAAGTATGGGGTTAAGGGAGTATATTTCTGAAATAAAAGTACACGTTTGTAAAGACAATGAGATGAGAGAATACATATTTAAAAAAAAAAGATCAGCTCAAAGATGTCCCCAAGGATCTTATTTCTCTCTGTTTGTCCTGCCATTCTCAGTGTGGGCATCAGTCAAGTCTGGATCCCTTTGGGCTTGCAGGGTGGCTGCCTCTGGCCAGTAGGGCCACACACTGTGCTAAAGCTGGGGTGGGGGGAGAGAGAGAGGAAGAGGAGAAGGGGAAAGAGAGAAGGAAGAGCCAGAGAGTCAGAGACAAGAGAGGTCACAGGGGAAGAGAGGAGGGAGATAGGATGAGAGGAGATTTAAAAAGTAAAGTGCAAATGGAGCAATGTAAGGAAGACAGTTTGCTCTAAGTAAAAAATAATTTCTAAGTAAATATCTCTGGAATTTCTCAGGCAACTACCTGTCAGTGATCCCAGGAAGAAACTTCTGACATGTGGGACAAGGGAAGAAATGACATTCCTATAGAGTGACCAAATAATTTATCATTCATATTAGAAAAATGAAAGTGAATGAATGGAGCACAGTAATAATTAAGAGGGATGGTACTTGTAAATCTGGATGGCCGCTGGCAAAAAGTGATATATGGCTGCCCAGACTCTTAAGTTTCTTTCACTCTTCTGACTTAGAGATGAAGACATGACAATACACAACAACATTATTTTCAGAAAGTTTTATGGAGACTAGATAGAGCATGAATTCTTTGTCTAAGAGATGGAAAAATTATGGCTTTGGCAGCAAAAATTTAAGTCCAAAAACTAGTCACCTAGACTAAATTTAAAGGCCAACTCTGGACCTCTCTCTTTTTTTGATTTACATAAGACTGAAAAGCGGATACTTAGAAGTACAATAATTAAATTAGAAATGTAACAATGATGAAAAAAACTTAAAACCTAGCTCAAATGCCATATCAGAATATTACAAAGCAGATCCAGGATTAAATGGTAACATTGGCATAATTGTAGATATCCCAAACACATGGGGAAAATAAGATCTGTGTAACAAAGAAATAAGTACAATTTATAGGCATACAGTAGGTAATTGAGGAACTAAGGAAATAGAATGCCAAGAATCAGAAAGTTTACTTGCTTAAGGTAAATTATTACTTTGTGCTGTCAGCTGAAAAGAGAGCTATAGGATATGAAATTTCTGTTTGATTAACTGGTCTAAGGAAACTCCTTACTGTTCTCATCACTTGGCAAGAAGTGTGGGCTCATGAAGTACAGATTCGTTTAGTCTGGTCCCAGAGCTGTGCTGCATTTAAGGAAACACCTAACCAGGAGTGCACATCCTTGCTGAACCTGCTCTGATATACCTAAGGGCAGAGCAGAGGCAGAAGTGGAAAGGTATCAAAAAGAACTGTGAAAAAAGAATCCCTTTTGTATGGCTATCTTTTTCACTTTAATTATAAAAGGATAGGATCAAACAAATCAAGGTCTTTGTTTTCTAGTATTTTAGTTCTGGGTAGCATGTGAGAGAAAGGTTTAACACCCTATTCTTAGATGCTCTAAATTTAAATAATTTCAAAATGTTTCACTTCTTTGAAAAATATTGATTTGTTTTTGTGAAAAATGTGGCAGTACATATGACAACAGTACCAATAATATTAGAAATTTGTTAGGATGATATTTCTTTTGAACTAATTATGGGATCAGAAATAAGTAATATTTATCATAAGCATTTGCAACAAACAATATTGGTTATGCAAAATACTGATAATGATCCAAAGTTCCATTATCATATTTTCTATAATAGACTCAACCACAGTGGGCTACTTTTGAAAGACCTGTCTCAACCAAATAACCACTTTTTTATTTATATACTTTTGTAAACAAAGGAAAATTCTATACCCCTAATTTCTTATTCCAGGAATTTTAGTCATTTTCTCATAAACTCCCCAATTTATTTTATATTTCTGACATTTCTTCCAGTTGCTTGGTTTCCCTGAATCTCTATCTGTAGCTGAGGACATTAGGCTTTTGCTTACAGGCCACCTGCAAATTTCCACTGTGTCTTTCCAGGGCAATGGTTACAGAATTCACTAACAACACTCCTTCAGCTACATACCCAATACCACTGCCATGTCATTATTCTCTTTCTGGAACTTTCACTAACCTTCGAATGCCAGTAGTTTATTTTATCTCTTGGAGATGGTAGAGCTACTAACCAACATTTATGTTTAGGTGAAAAATTGAATAAACACAAGTGGCAGGTGCATATCTGCATCTTCTAAGCTCTATTTTTACCTCCTTCTTCATAAAGTTGAAGAGCAATCTCAGAGCCACAAATCTTTTTTTAAATTCTCTATTCTATGAGGTCAAATCCTGGCCTCGACAGAGTGAGATGTGGGGCTCTGCAAATGTAGCACAGGTGGTTATTTGCTCCCTTGATTGACATCCTCCTCAAGAGGAGTAACACTCTTTACTGAGCGTAGTGGGGCCTCCATTCATTCAGGTATTTATTTGACACATTTATTATGCACAACCATAATAATAAAAATATGTAATAGTCATTAGAACAGACCCAGACAAGAAAGTGAAGAACAAAACGATGAGCAGTGCCCTCAGGAAGAGCCCAGTCCCATGGAGTATAGAACATTAAATGATGATATAAATAGTCACTTATTAAAATCTGTCTGAATGAGGAGGTAGGAAGGTGGCAGAATAGGAGGTCACTGTGGTAACTTCCTCTCACATAAAATCTGAGTGAAAAGTAAAGGATGCTTGTATAAAGTAAAAAATGAGTTCCCTGAGGAAATGATTTTAAGGTGCAACCTGGAAGATATGTTGTTGTTAAACTAATGGAGAGAGGAGAATGTAGAGAAGCCCAGCAAATATTTTGATTTAGGAGGTGAACAGTGAGGTAGATAAACATACCAGAGGTCAGGGAGGCAGTTTTTAGGTTTACATTTTTATCAAGGGCCCTTATGACCTCTGTTACATTTTACCAATTATGACAAGTTTTTAAAGGAAAGTTTTATGCTTTAGTACCTTTAGTACAAAATGCATTTATTTAAAACCTGATTCACTTAAATCATGAAAATATGAAGGTAAGACCCACACTTACTTAAAGAGGCTTTTAAAAATATACAGTAGAATTTTAAATCACAGAAATCTCAATAGAGAAGAACAATTATTAACCCATTTCCATGACTCACTGGATTAACTAATGCTCTCCATCCTCTCTCTGAAATATACTGAAGTCTCTTCAGTGCCTTGAGCAGACCTGTGGAAGTAGTTCTTCAGCCTGTCCAAACAATTCTGTTGTTTCAAGTTGACTTGAATGCAATTAATACACTGCTGTGTGTGTTCCCAAACTGTTCTATATCAAGTAACTTATTATAATTACATAATATAATTAAATACAACTTAAACTAAAAAGAAATGTATATGTTATATTTACTGTAACTAAGTTGAATGTTTTGGAAAGCTTTACAGAGATGAGCTAATTTTTAAAAAGACTAAGTTTAGGTGAAGTAACAACAAAAGTTTGGGAAAAAAATGTTAAATAATTCTGCATGTGCTTGCTTCAGTAGCATATAGACTAAAATTGGAACAATATAAAGATTAGCATGGCCCCTGTGCAAGGTGACACACAAATTTGTGAAAGAGTTCAGTAAAAATAATAAAATAATAAAAATAAAATCAGATATGACAGAGGTTACAACTGACACCACAGAAATACAAATGCTTATAAAAGAATACTACAAAAAATTATATGCCAACAAATTGGAGAACTTAGAAGAAATTGAACATTCCTAGGAACATTCAAATTTGCAAGACTGAACCAGAAATAATTAGAAAATCTGAACAGACCAATTACTAGTAATGAAATTGAATTGGTAATCAAAAAACTCTGAACAAATCAAAGTCCAGGGCCAAATGGCTTCATAGAATTCTAGTGAACATGTAAATAATAGCTAATATCTGTATTTCTCAAACTTTTCCAAAATAATTGAAGAGGAGGGAAAGCTTCCAAATTCATTCTATAAAGACAGCATCACACTGATACCAAAACCAGACAAAGATGCTACAAAAAAAAAGAAATCGCATTCCAATATCTCTGATGAACATGGATGCAACAATCAACAAAATATTAGGGATCAAATTATAAAATGCATTATAAGGTTCATTCTCCCTGAACAAGTGGTATTTATTCCAGGGATGAAAGGATGTTTCAATATCTACAAGTAGATATTGTGATTAATGTGATATACTACATTAATAAAAGGAAGGATAAAAACCATATGAACATCTCAATAGATGCTGAAAAAGCATTTGACAAAATTCAACATCCTTTCATGATAAAAACTCTCAACAAAGTGGGTATAAGAGGGAACATATCTCAGCATAAAAAAGGACATATACAACAAACACACAGCTAATGTCATACTCAGTGGTGAAAAGCTTTCAGCTTTGCCTCTAAGATCAGTATCAAGACAAGGATGCCCACTCTTTACCACTTTTATTCAACATACTACTGGAAATCCTAGCCATAGCAACCAGGTAAGAAAAATAAATAAAATACATCAAATTGGTAAGGAAGAAGTGAGATTGTCGCTATATGCAAATGACATGATATTATATATAGAAAACCTTAAAGACTCTACCAAAAACCTACTAGAAAAAAGAATTCAGTAAAGTCACAGGATACAAAATCGATATACAGAAATTTGTTGTATTCCTATATACAAATAACAACTAACAAAGAGAAATTAAGAAATCATTCCCATTTATAATTGCATCAGAAAAAACAAAATACCTGAGAATAAATCTAATTAAGGTAGAAGATATGTATTCTGAAAACTATAAGGCACTGATGAAAAAAATTGAACAAATAAATGGAAAGATATTTTGTGCTCATGGATAGAAGTAATATTGTTAAAATTGTCATACTACACAAAGCAATCTATAGATTCAATGCAATTCCTATCACAACACCAATACCATTTTTCACAGAACTAGAGCAATAAATTCTAAAATTTATATGGAAATACAAAAGACCCTGAATATCCAAAGCAATCTTGAGAAAGAACAAAGCTGGAGGTATCATAATTTCAAACTATAGTACAAAGCTACAGTCATGAAAACAGTATGGTAATGGCATAAAAAAGAGATACATGGATCAATGGAACAGAATAGAGAGTGCAGAAATAAGTCCATGCCTATATGCTAATTAATCTATGACAAAGGAGGCAAGAATACACAATGGGGAAAAGCAGTCTCTTCATTAAGTGGTGTTGGGAAAACTGGACATCTGTACATAAAAGAATGAAATTTGTATTACTGTGTTACACCATACATAAAAATAAAATAAAAATGGATTAAAGATCTTAATATAAAACCTGAAACTATGAAAATCCCAGAAGAAAACAGGCAGCACACTCCTGAACAACAGCATTAGTAATTTTTTTCCAGAGATGTCACCCAGACAAGGGAAACAAAAGCAAAAATAAACAACTGGGACTACATCAAACTAAGAAGCTTCTGCACAGCAAAGGAAAGCATCAACAAAACAAAGGGCCACCTAATGAGTAGGAGATATTTGCAAATGATATATCTGAGAAGGCGCTAATGCCCAAAATATATAAAGAACTCATATAAGTCAACACATTAATAAACCCAAGTAATTAAATTAAAAAATAAGCAGAGGATCTGAAGAGAGAGTTTTAAAAGAAGATGTACAGATGGCCAAGAGCCCCATGAAAAGATGCTCAACATCACTAATCATCAGGGGAATGAAATCAAAATCTCAGTGAGATATCACCTCATACCAGTGAGAATGGCTACTATCCAAAATACAGGAAATAACAAGTGTTGATGAGGATGTGGAGAAAAGGGAACCCTCCTACACTCTTGGTGGGAATGTAAGTTCGTTCAGACACTATGATAAGTAGTATGGAGTTTATGAAAAAACTAAAAAGAGAAATACCATACAACCCGGCAATTCCATCTCTGGGAATTCACTCTAAGAAAACAGAATCATGAATTTGAAAATAAACATGCACTCCTATGTTTGTCACAGAGTTATTTATAATAGCCAAGATATGGAAGCATCCTAAGTTGCATTGGCAGATGAATGGATACGCATATGTGGTACATATACACAATGAACACTACTTAGCTATAAAAAAAGAAATCTTGTCACTTGAAACAACATGGATGGATCTAGAGGGTATTATGCTAAGTGAAATAAATCAGACAGAGAAAGACAAGTACCATATAATTTCACTTATAGATGGAATTTAAAAAATAAAACATGAACAAACAAAACAGAAACAGACTCATAAATACATAGAATAGACTGGTGGTTGCCAGAGGGATTGAATTGGTGGGTAAAATAAATCTATGAGGAGGCAAAAATATCTGATTATAAAATAAATTAATCAGGATGAAAGTACAGCTCAGAAATATAGTCAATAATACTGTAATATCTTTGTATGTTGACAGACACAACTACACCTATCATGGTGAGCATTTAGTAATATATATAATTGTTGAATCACTGTGCACATATTTGAAACTAGTACAATGTTGTGTATCAACTATATTTCAGTTAAAAAATAAAAAATAAAAGCCTGTAGAGTTTTCAACAACCTCTTGAGATAATGAAGCTTGGGGCAGCAACCCAGTCCTGATTATAGACAAGAAGTTCTTTTAATGTCTAACCCAGATTTTTGCAAAAAAAAAAAATAATAATAATATCCACAAGGTTTTAAAAAAATATTTATCTTAAGTTCTTGGGTGTACTGTGAATAAATCAAAGAACAGTGCAATATGAGTATAGTTTACATGCCAAGGATAACATAATTTTTAATCCACAGACTTATTAAGTCTTGACCCTTCAAGAAATAATTGATAAAAATGTATTTTTGTATTTTAAGATAAAAGATTTAAACAATCATGAGTCTTCATTTCAACCTTTCTAAGTTAATTCATTACTCTAATAGCATCAGAGAAGGGTATTTTAGTAGAAATAATAATTTAGTTTTAGACTTATGCAGAGAGATGCAATATTAAAGGGGGAACACATACTGCATTTTAAGTAATTATCTTGTCTAAAATATCTATTTCATCAAAATCTTTAAAGCAGTTTTAACTGTGCCTTAAAATTGAATACCTATTATTGTTTACGCAAAGACAGGAAGATGTGGATATTAAAACACTGAAAGAAACAAAACATATTTTCTAATATTTTATATAAAATGGTCAAGATGTTTCTAGCTTATTGTAAACAATATAGGAACTGCCAGACATGTCAAATACCTCCTATTGATAAAATCACCTAGTGCTATTGGAAGTTTTCCCACCAATGTAGTACACACAATAAAAAAGAATTACTGGCATTGAATATACACAACTTACATTTTAAAAGTATAACCCAAGGTAAGATAGCATCAGCCTTTCTTTTAAAATTCACATACAGCTGTTTTATAAAGACTTAAACTACCTACCACATAGTAAGATATACCGTATCTTTCCCCTAAACAAGGCAATTCTTAATTTGCTTCTGCATATCCTAATCAACTGAACACCAGATTTCTACTCAGATTTCTTAATCTCTGCAGCATCTCCTCTATTCCACATACACCTAGATATGACCTTAATCACTAAAATAGTAGTTCTCACACTTTTGTTTGCACCAGAATAACGTGGACAGCTCCTTAAAACACAGATGACTAACCTTTACCTGCAGTTTCTTACTCATTGGGGTCTGCGTTAGGCATTTCTAACAAGTTCCCTGGAGATGCTGATGCTCCCAGCACACGTGTTGAGAATCACTGAAATATAAGCCCTTTTCTTTGATTTCCCCCAAAGCATTAGTACAAAGAATTTGGCATACTCCATTAAAGACTGGGACAGAAGGAGTTTACATTGCTCTAGAATGTATAGATTAGCACTGAGTATTAAATTTCTGGATTTTAAGTAATCCTTTAGCCATTATAATGGATTTCTCACTAGCATATATTTTCTATGGGCTCCAGCTTCCTTCATTGTTTCTGGGCAACCTCCATTTTTTCTACTTTCTCTCCTCCTGCTGTTTGACCCAGCACCAAAATTCTTTTCTACTTATTTATATATTTTTGTTAAGGTATCATTGATACACACTCTTATGAAGGTTTCACAAGAAAAACAATGTGGTTATTAAAAGGTTATTGCTCCACGACCCTCCCTTCCCTGAAATAACTCAGGGAGGCATGAACCCACACAAGAGATTTTAATGGCTGAAAGAGAAAATGAAAATGGCTGCCTCTGAGTAGAGCAGCAGTTTATGGGTGAGGAAGTACATTTTTGAGGAGTTGGGGTTGGGTGTGTCCTGCTAATGGGGATGTTGGTGATTGGGTCTTAAGGGGATGGTGTGATCATCAGGTCGTTGGTGACTGGGTCTTAAATGGGCTGGTGAAATCATCTGGTCGTTCATGATTGGAGGCTGTGGGACACAAGATGGCAGCTCCTGAACCAAGGTGGTAGGCACCTTAGTGCACCAGAATTGTCTTTATTCTTATCTTTTTCTTTTCTTAATAGGGGCCTCTGAGGCACTGAACTGGGCATAGAGTCTCATTTTCTAGCTATGTCCTGCTGGAAGGTGGTGCAGATTCTGGGGTCGGAGAGGCCATTGCTATAGAGTTGGGGAAGGGCTGGTATCTGAGATGATTTGTGATGTCATCATAGCTGGTTTTGTTATTCTTCATGAGAAGGCCTTGACGGTCCTGGAGGAGTAACTGGTTGACAGTATGGTTAGAAATTTTTTTTTTTGAAATTTGATTTTGAATGAATTTTTGGAATAGGTTAATCATGTAGGGAAGGAAAAGGTGAATAATAAATAATAATAAAGGTAATAGGGGCTAGAAGGGGCAGGAGCCAATTGAAGGGGTCAGGGAACGGATTGCCAGAGGAGTTTTCTAGAAGTTTGGAGGCTTGTTCACGGAGGCGTTTTGTGCCATCCTAGATGAGACCAGATTTGTTGGTGTAGAAGCAGCATTGTTTTTGGAGTAGGGCACATATGCCACCATGTGCAGCTGTAAGGAGGTCTAGACCTCTGTGGTTCTGGAGAACAACTGAGGCTAGTGAGTCTACCTGATCTTGTAGGTGTTCTAATTGTTTAAAGACTTCTTTCAGCTCTTTTGCAAGTTCCCTTGATAGTTTAGCAAATTCTTCAAGGGATATTCCTAGACCTCCAATTCCTGTTCCGATACCTGTGATTATTCCTAGGGTAGCAATTAGGGGAACTAATCGTGCTCTGATGAGGGTTATAGGGGAGACAGGAATGGATAGGTCAGGTGTGGCTAAGGAAAGGGTGGGAGTAAGGACACTTAAAGTACAAGTCCTGGT
Organism: Smutsia gigantea; assembly: GCA_032199065.1. Classification (NCBI taxonomy): domain Eukaryota; kingdom Metazoa; phylum Chordata; class Mammalia; order Pholidota; family Manidae; genus Smutsia; species Smutsia gigantea. Next base: position 138,885 of record JAVSCE010016824.1, read on the forward strand.
ACAGCTGGTTGGCAGGCAGACATATGCTTTATCTCCACATACCCAAAAGATGCCTGTTTCAAAGGATAGACATGAGGTCAAAGCAGGATAAGAGGAGGAGATCCAGGGGCGGCTTGGGAAGTCAATGTTGGACTGCCTCGAATTTATGCCACATTTGAAAAGAGGAGTTTAATGCTGCAACTGTTACAGGGGATAGAGGGGAATCTGGTTGTATCTTGGTTTGACTTTCTTGGCTGAGAGCTGAATATTTTTGGTTTAAGAAAATTCTACCTTCGGGTATGTTGAGTTGTTTGCATTCTTGGTTTCCACCATGGGCTAGGGGAGTGTACTTTAGGGGGTCTTTTCCTTTGTTTTGGCAGTATTGGGATGTGGTGTTGTTTAAACTGCCTTGGAAGGAATGATACACAGGGACACTTAAGAGAGCTCCCAGATGGCTAGTATTGCGGTGGTTTGATAGTGGAAGGAGTTGGAGGGTGTGTTTGCAGAGGGAAGGATTTAAGGAGCCTACTGGAATATAATGGTTTTGTTGTGCTCGAGAAATGCACAAGGGGGAAGGATGGGCCAATAATGACCCGTTGGGCAAATTGATGGGCTTTTAAGGTTCATCTAATGCCTTTTAGTGCTCCCGGTAGTCTGATGTCAGATCCCTCAGCTAGGACTGTGCCTCGGGGTTAGCTGTCTCAGTGAAGTGAAGTCCTGCTGAGGTATTGATCTAGGCTGTTAAGGGAGCAGGGGTCACTGAGTCGGCTAACTGAGAAAGGTGAAGACAGACCCAGAAAGGGGGTTGGATAGTTCCTTTAAAGTTTTGGATGATTTGGGCTGTGTGAGAGATTGTTTGATTGAGGTATGTGGAAAGAGTTTGTGCCATGGGGTTAGAAGTTGAGTGAGTGAATATTACTAAGAGAATAAGGCTTGGAGTAAGAGAATGCATGAGGAAAATTTCATTTAGGGAGAAGTCTGAAAGGGTTCCCTGCATGCATAAATCTTGAATCATTATAAGTAAGGGGGTACAGGGCGAGTATAGGGGAAGTTCATCTAATAAGATGGCTAGGAAATGAGCAAAAGTTATGCAAGTTTGGGCTCATAGGAAATGAGCAAAATTATGTAAGTGTTGTACTTATCCTTTTGTGCCTTTGGGGTGTGGTGTTCGGGGATGGCTGGAAGAGATGTAGGCTGAGATGAAAACCGGATTTGGAGATATCCTGTTTGGGTTGTAGAGTAGGTTACTGGAGGATTTGTAGTCTTTGGAGTTGAGGGTGAACCTGGAGAAGAGGAATAGGGTTTTACCCATGTCATATGTAACCATCCAGGGAGGGTTTTAACTTTCATGGCTGTTGGTGAGGTAAGGATGATTTTATGGGGTCCTTGGTATTTTGGGAGAGTACAGCCTGTTGGGCAGTGGTAATCAGTAACTCGGCAGGCAGAAGGGTAATCTGGAAGAGAGGAAAGGGTAGGTGTTGAAAAGGATAGATTTAGTGGGAGATTTAAGGTAAAGGTTGAAATTGTGAGTTTTCAAGTTAGTTGTGTGGCTGCCATGAGTAGGTCTCAGGAGCCCGCACTGGTAGAGGCTCCTTTGGAGATGGGTGGAAGTGGAGATGGGTGTCACAAAATGTGGAGAGTAAGTGGTTCTGTTGGGATGGAGGAGTAGGAATCTGTGAGAGATTCAGAGGAAGGGGGAGAGGATGAGTTAAAGGGTTTTATATGGGAGTTGTGGATCCAGTGGGGAAATTTTTATAAGTTTGACTGCATTAGGAGTGGATAGGACTACTTGATAGGGTCCCTGCCATTTGGGAGTTAGCAGTGATGATACCTGGTTAGGAGAAGAGAGGAGGACTGAATCTCTGGGTTGATAAAAAGTAGGAGAGGGAGGGTCGTGAAGTTTTGGTGTGTAGAGGTCAGCATGGGACCATAGTAGAGAGCGGATGTGTTGGAGTATAGAGGAGGTATAAGATGAGAAGGAAGAGTGAGGGATTCAGAGTTAAGACCTGGAAGAAGCACAGGGCGGCTGTACATGAGTTCAAAAGGAGAAAATGAGATGGGTTTTTTGGGTAGATCCTGGAGTCAGAGCAGAGCCAAAGGGAGAAGCTTTGTCCAGTCGAGATGGAGTTCCATGGTTAGTTCAGTAAGGATGGACTTAAGAGTTCGGTTGTTTCTCTACAATTTACCTGAGGATTGTGGGTGGTATGGGATATGGAAATGCCAGGGGATATTAAGAGCTTTAGCAGTTGTCTGGGAAACTTGGAAGATAAATTCAGGGCCATTGTCTGATTGTAAGGAAGTAGGTACTCCAAAATGAGGGATGATCTCTGATAACAAAATGGTGGAAACTGTCTGAGCTCGTTTGTTAGTTGTAGGGAAAGTTTTAACTCAACCTGAAAATGTGTCTACCAGTACCAGAAGGTATCGATAGCATTTTACTGAGGGCATATAAGTGAAATCAAGCTGCCAGTTGGTCCCAGGAATGAGTCCTCGTGCTTCATGAGTGGGGAAGGAGGGAGGTCGAGAAGGTGAATTAGGATTGACCTTTTGGCAGATCTCGCATGAGGTGGTGTTTTCAGAAAGGTAATGTCTGAAGAGGCGAGAGGTAGGTGGGTTTTAAGCAAATGTTGTAAAGATTGGAGGTTAGGATGAAATAGGTAATGTAGATAGGAGAGTATGGCCTTGGTAGAAGGTGATTTGGAGTCGCGGGAGAAGGGTTATTAGACGTGGACGTGAGTGTACCCATCATAGAAGTTATTGCTGCTTTGTCCGCTCTGTTATTTCCCTGAGTGATGGAAGATTGATCTGATTGATGAGAGTGGCAGTGTACTAGGCCTATGGCAGTTGGTAAGTATGAGGCCTCTATTAGTTGTATGATGTAGTTAGCATTGGTAATGGAGTTGCCCTTGGTATTGAGGAGTCCCCTTTCTTTCCAGATTGCTGCATGGGAGAGTAAGATATGGAAGACATACTGGGAATCAGTGTATATGGTAAGTGAGGATCCTTGTGCCAAGGTGAAAGCACGGGTGAGGGCAATTAATTCTGCCTGTTGGTTTGTGGTGTTAGGGGGAAGGGGCTTTGCTTTGATGGTTTGATCAAGGGGGACAATGGCATAACCAGCTCGATGGACGGTCTCATGAATAAAAGAACTGCCGTCAGTAAACCAAGTATGTGTGGCTTGAGGGAGAGCTCCCTCCTGGATATGAGAAGGGAAGGGTAGTAACTCATCTAGGATTTGTAGGCAGCTCTGAGAGTTAGAGGAAGATTTTATTTCTTCTCCTGATTTGGTAGGAAATGGGAGAATGGTAGAAAGATTGAGGGGAGGGCAGACTTCAAATTTGATGGAAGTATCCTAGATTAGAGTGGCTTGAAGTGACAGAATTCTACAAGGGGGAAGAGTTTGTAAGCCTTTGTAGGTGAGAAGTTCAGAAAGAGGGTGAGGGGAAAGAACAGTGGTGGGTCATCCAAAAGTGAACTGCTTTGATTCTTGGGTAAGGATGGAGGCTGCAGCCAGAGTCCGCAGACAGGGTCCCATCCCTGAATGGTGGGGTCTAGCTGTTTTGAAATATAGGTGATGGGGGCAAATGAGGGCCCTAACCTGTGGTCTAGGACTCCCAGAGCAAACCCTTGAGTTTCTTGAGATGAACAGGAAGAAGTGGCAGGTGAGGTCAGGGAGATGGAGAACAGTGACTTGTAAAAGCGCTGCTTGAAGTTTATGGAAGGGCTTGGTTACAGGTGTTAGGAGAGGTTCCGAGGTGGATCCTTGGGATGCTGAATGGAGGGGAGTAGCTAGGAAGGAGAAATTGGGAATCCATGAGCGGAGGAACCCAGTGAGTTCTAGGAAGGAGAGGATTTCATCTTTTGTATGGGAAACAGGTATGTTTTGAATTAGTTTCTTTCATTCTAAGGTAATGGTTTTATGGCTGGGGTTAAGTAGAACTCCTAAGTAAGTCACTTCAGAGGTGGAAAGTTGGACTTTGGAAGGTGAGACCCAATACCCATGTTTTGAGAGAAAGTTGAAAAGGAGAATAGTATTTTTCTGAGAGGTTTGTAAGGAGGGGCTGCATAAGAGATCATCAACATATTGAATGGGAGTAGAGCCTGAGAGAGTGAGAGACTTGAGGTCTTGTGCCAAGGCTTGTCCAAAGAGGTGGGGACTATCCCTGAAGCCTTGAGGAAGGACTGTCCAGGTTAACTGAGTAGAGGTTTGGGTGATGGAATCAGTCCATGTAAAGGCACAAAGATCTTGGGAGTTGGGATGGAGGGGGATCATGAAGAATGCATCTTTGAGGTCAAGGATGGAGAAGTGAGTAGAAGAGGTGGGGATAGTAGATAATAATGTATAGGGATTAGGGACTACTGGATGGATTGGAATAACAGCTGCATTGATAATCCTTAAATCCTGAACTAGCCGATAAGAGCCATTAGGTTTTTTGACAGCCATTATCAGAGTGTTGTAAGGGGGATTGGCTGGTCTCAAAAGGCCTTTTTGTAGGAGTTCCTGGATTATAGGTTGTAAACCCAATAGGCTTTTGAGAGGTAAGGGGTATTGAGATTGTGAGGGAAAGGAGGTAGGATCTTTGAGTTTAATGGTCATGGGTGGGCAAGTGGCGATGGAGGTGGTAGAGGTATCCAAGACTATGGGTTTTACCTGGCAAGACAGTAAGGGAAAAGGGAAGGGAGGTGGGTCTGGGATGGTTTGGAGAGCAAGTAGAAAAGGGATCGAAGGCGAGTCGAGGTTGAGGCATGGGCCAAAGGTAAAAGTGATAGCGGCCCCTAGCTTGGATAAAAGGTCATTCCCTTAAGGGGAACCAGATAATTGGGACTCACTAAAAAGGAATGAGAGAGAGTAATGTCCTTAAAGAGGCAGTGAAGCATGGGAGTTCGTAAAGGTTGATAGGGTATGCCCTCTACTCTGAATATAGAGGACTGTGAAAGGGAGGTGGGCCCCCAGAACTCCTTCAGGACTGAGTAAGTAGCTCTGGTGTCTAATAGGAAGGAGATGGGCTTGCCCACTACCACAGTGGTCACCCTGGGCTCCTGCAAAGTGATGTTAGTAGCTGGGTGTGGGAGTCCTGGGCCCCCTCAGTCATCAGTGGCCAGGCCCAGAAGGTCTATAGGTGGGTTGTTGGAGCTGGATGGCCTGGCACCTCTCAGTGTGCAAGGACAGTCAACAGCCCAATGTCCCTCCTGATGCCATTTAGGACATGGACTGGGGGGTCTTCCAGGGATATGGGCAAGGTATAGCCCAATGTCCCGATTGGCACATTTAAAACATGGACCAGGAGGTCTTCCTGGTTGTTTCTTGGGAAAAGGGGTTACCCAGGTTCCAGGGGTTGGGGCAAGCTGGAAGGCCTTAGCCATCATTTAGTATTTTTGTTTATGGGTTTTATCATCTCTTCTATTGTACACCTTGAAGGCCACTGCCAGGACTTCTGCCTGATGAGTCAAGGGTCCCCTCTCCAGGTGTTTAAGTTTAGCTTTTATGTTGGGGAAGCTTTGGGAGAAAAAGTAAGTAGTTGTCTTCCATCTGGGGTCTCAGGGTCTAAATTGATATGTTGTAGAAGGGCTTTAGTAAGATGGTCAAGGACTATGGAGGGGTTTTCATTTTATCTTGGATAATTTCTTGGAGTTTCTCATAATTGATAGCTATATTGGCTGACTTCTTGAGACCCGCCATGAGACAGCTCATATATTGATCTCAGCTAATGACTCCCCTGGGGGGGGTGTAATCCCAACTGGGGTCTTGATCGGGAACTGCCTCAGCACCAGTAGGGTGAGTGGGTGTGGTTTGGTGGACCTCATCAGCATAAGTTTTAGCCTGTTCCCAGACTCGCCTGCACTCCTCGGGTAGAAGGGTACTGAAGAGGATCATGTGTACATCATGAAAGGTTAGATCATATGATTGGCTCAGGTACTGGAACTCCTTTATATAAGTGGCTGGCTTGGAGGTGAAGGAGCCCAATCTCTTTTCTGTTTGAGACCGGTCAGGGAGGGAGAAAGGGACATGGACCCAAACAATGCCTTCTGTGCCTACTATCTCTCGTAGTGGGGCTATGACTTGGGTATGAGAGCGAGTAACTGGGGGACTTGGTAGGGGATCTTGGGATGGAAGGGGAACTGGTTATGGTCGAGGTAGAGGCGCGCCAATGGGAGCTTGTGGTGAGAGACCTGGGCGGGGGTTGAGGAGGAGGAGGCTGTGCAGGTTCCACAGTGGCACTGGGAAGACCAGGTGGTTGAGGAGGAGGAGATGGCATAAGGATTTGGGGTCGGTAGGGTGGGGGTTCCTCAGCGGGGTCAGAGGATTTAGTGGGATATGGTTTGTTGGAGGGTGAGGTCTCTAGGGCGAGTAGCAGATGTTTAGGCTTGGTTCAGAGGTAGGAGAAAGCTTGGACATAAGGAATCTCTTTCCACTTGCTCGTACACTCACAGAAGTTATATAAATCTCAGAGAATGTTAGGATATAAAGAGCCATTGGGTGGCCACTTGGACTGATTATCTAGGGAATATTGTGTCCAGACCTTATTACAGTAGTGAATAAGTTTAAAAGGTTTGAGGTTGGGAGTAAGTTGAAGGGGTTTGAGATTATTGAGTAAACATCCCAATGACAAGTCTGCAGGATGGAAGGGCCAGTTCCCATGTGAGAATGAGACTGTTCACAGATCGCATTCAATGGTGCTGTGACTCGGATTGAGGCTCTCCCATTGACCTTGCTCTTCCTCCAGGAATTTGAGCTGCCTTGGGAGCCCTCATTCCCCAATCCTCCTCCACGAACCCACCTTCCATCTCCCCAGTCGCTGGATCTCCCACCCAATACCAGCCTCTGATTTGGTAAGTTTCCCTTTGGGTCAACTTATATTCCCATGTGGAACCCAGGAAGTGATAAGGAAAGGTTGAGGAGAAGACCAAACATGGCTAGGAGATTGTCACCACCTCTAACCAGGCAAATGAGGCGAAAAATGCTAAGGAGGCTCAGTACCTGGTACCAGGAGTTTATGAGTAGATACAAGGAGACCGAATCTCAGTGAATGAGGATTCTCACCATGGAGAGGCAGAGAAGGGTTGACTATGGGGATCAACCGTAGCTGTAAATACCATGGTTGGGGGTTCCCCTGCCCCAGAGGAGACCATGGGGGTGCCAGACATTCAACAGTCACTTCCTGGGTTCCACATGGGAATTTAAGTTGACCCAAAGGGAAACTTACCAAATCAGAGGCTGGTACTGGGTGGGAGATCCAGCGACTGGGGAGATGGAAGGTGGGTTCGTGGAGGAGGGTTGGGGAGTGAGGGCTCCCAAGGCAGCTCAAATTCCTGGAGGAAGAGCAAGGTCAACGGGAGAGCCTCAATCCGAGTCACAGCACCATTGAAAGGGTATCTCACCGCGACCCTCCCTTCCCCAAAATAACTCAGGGAGGCACGAACCCACACAAGAGATTTTAATGGCTGAAAGAGAAAATGAAAATGGCTGTCTCTGAGTAGAGAGCAGCAGCTCATAGGTGAGGAAGCATGTTTTTGAGGAGTTGGGGTTGGGTGTGTCCTGCTCTGGTGACGTTGGTGATTGGGTCTTAAGGGGCTCCTGTGATCATCTGGTTGTTGGTGATTGGAGGCTGCAGGAGACAAGATGGTGGCTCCTGACCCGATATGGCGGGGTGCCTTAGGGCTCCGGAATTGCCTTCAGTTATTACACTCACCCATATTACCATGTCCCCCCCATACCACATTGCAGTCACTGTCCATCAGTGTAATAAGATGCCACAGAGTCACTATTTGCCTTCTCTGTGCTACACTGCCTTCCCTGTGACCCACCTACAACATGTGTACTTATCATAATACCCCTCAATCCCCTTCTCCCTCCCTCCACACCCGCCCTCCTCCGACCCTCCCCTTTAGTAACCTCTAGTCTCTTCTTGGAGTCTTTGAGTCTGTGGCTGTTTTGTTCCTTCAGGATTACTTCGTTGTTATACTCCACAAATGAGGGAAATCAGTTGGCACTTGTCTTTCTCCACCTGGCTTATTTCGCTGAGCCTAATACCCTCTAACTCCATCCATGTTGTTGCAAATGGTAGGATTTGTTTTCTTATGCCAGCACCAAAATTCTTATTAAATTTTTATAAAGAGCACTTTAAAATTGTTTAACAATTTCTTTACAAACCATCATTTTAAGGGTCCAAACTCCCCATCCAGAATGGACTTTTAAGGTATCAGGGGTAAGGGGACAGAACCTCAAAAAATGTGGATACCAGCTACTTTAACATCTTCTGCTTTTCTATACATAGATGATGAGACCAGGTTTGTTCATCTTCTGTCAGAATGATACTCTTGTCATTAATAGCTTAAGACAATGGGAAAACTAGTGCCTGCCTCTTTTTTCCTCGTGAATTCAGGAAAAATAGAGTGTAACCAACTCCCAGGCAAAAGAAAGAAACCCATCTTTTTTTGACAGTTGTTATAGGGTGGCACAAACAGGTTAACAGACTTGATTCAACTGAGTCACTATGGGATCCATTAGTGCCCACATACTCATAAAAGGGACAGAAATAAAAACTTACAAAGTCAGTTCTACATATGAATGAGGCAAGGGAAGAATAACCAAAAAATAAGATGAACAACTTGCCACTAAGCCGAAGACTGGGTAGTAGCGAAGTTTGTAGGCACAAATACACAAAGAAGCTGGAGGAGACACGCTCCCTCAGACTGACGGCATTACACTTGCAGGAAACAAAAAAGGTTACACGTGGAAATTAGATGGAAATGTGTCATAATCTCATCTCTCACATAAAATGGCATTTTTATTCTAATTTATGAACGGGTAGCTGCGTTTGGAATTATGTTTATAGCCATTAATAAATTATTCCAATTGTGTGTATAGCAATAATTTCATTTTCCTACTGAAAAATATTTAAAATAATCTTACAGAGCATTTAAAAATGTTTTAAATCATATTATAAGTCCCATCCCAGTGCCTCTTACCTGTTTCCACCAGGGTTCCACAGGGGGAGAAGAGAAGAAACTTGCAGTAGGAGGTCCAAGGGCAAAATCAAGCACAGCATCAAGTGTATTATTCCTTTAAACTTCCACATTTAACGTTTTCTCAGTAACTTGGCATTCTGCTGCCTAATATATTTGTTTTTGACTCAGTATCAATGTAGCCTGAAAAAGAGAGACAGGTTTGCTCTTACCTTGATACCAATCTTGAAACAGAGTTGCCACCAAAGACATAACTTTCTGTCAGTGCAATGGAAAGACAATTTAAGTATTTATTGATCTCCCAGAAAATGCCACATGGATATCCTACATTGATCACATAAGTAATTTTTCTGATTTAAATCTCTCACTCTATGTAGTTGTCCCAGAATCCTCATCTTTCTCCTGTTGCAGAGTCACTGAAGTTAAGTATCCAAGAATATTCCATTGCTTTGCAGCTTGTTTGTGAGAGATTCAAAAAGAGAAGAGATCAGTCAATGGCAGCTGTTCTTCCCTTTCAGGCTGGTTCTTTGAACACTAATTACAGGGACAATATCACTTTTCGGACTGGATTTGTATTTTATTTATTATTTTTATTTCCTTGTAAGTACAATATTTAGGTTTGGATTTAAAAGTCTTTAATATTAGTCCAGGATGTCCCACTGTATGTTTTTAGGTAAATCTCATTTCTCTAAATTTCCTATTTGCCCTCATATGAAGACCGAGCTAATAGGATTCCCCAATTAGTTATTACAATAAATATGAAAATGTATGTAAGATAAAATACTATGCAAATTTATTATTTTGGAATATTACATAACATTGCAAGGGAAGTTACATAAACATGAAAGTATAGAGATATAAATTATCAATATAGTTTCTAAAGTATAGTTACGGCTGAATGGAATCTTAAGAGAACTCTCTATATAAAACAGAAAAGAGAATTCTTGACCTAACACCTCATTGAGAATAACAGTAGTATTTAAATAGCTTTGCCCATACCAAACTGAAAAAAATAAAGCATTTCACCATCTTCAATACCTCATCCTTCAAAAGAATCATAATCCTTATGGAATTAAATAAGTGTCAGAAGCCAAAATAACTTAGGGTAGGATATTTTAAAAACACATTGAGATCATTGTTTTTAAAATCAATATAATTTTAACGAATTTCTTCTATTAGTGGCTGCTGATTCTACTTTATCTACCAGCTTGTTGACATAAAACCATTTTTCCCAAGCTTTAGCATGCCCTGGAATGCCGTGGAGGGACTGATGACCCCGAGAATTCTGGGCCTCACTTGGCATTTCTGATTCAGAAACGTGCTGAATTTATAACAAGTTCCCAGGTGACTGTGATGCGTTTGGGACTACACTTTGAGGATCGCTGCTGGACTTAAATGATAGTGCAAAGCACAAAGGAATGGCTATTGAATGCTATGAAAAACCTAGTATCCATGCTTGGTGTATAGCATTATGGTCTTAGAGGGATCTAGTCTATGGTGCTTGCCCCTCTCAGCAGCACAATAGATATGCACTATGAGTCTCAAGAAGTATGGGTTACTTTGACTAGAGGATGTATCTTGTGAAATGGAAACCAAGTATAAAACTGTTGAGAAGATTTCTGGGGAAAAAAGCAAATGCTGACTTTGCTTTTCACTCTTTTAAAAATATCATGTTTTCTCTGTGTTTACACATCAGTTTTAAACATCAACAACTTAGGCCTGAAGAACACTTATTCTAAAGCTTATATTCTGGAGCATTATAGGTTGATAAATAGAGTAAGCTATTCTAAGAAAGAAGCCTAAAAATACCAGTGGTGTAAATAAACTTGAAGTTTTTGCCTCTCTCACTTTAGAATCTAAATGTAGGCAGGCAGGCTCTGGCTGGTGTTTCTGGGTGAGCCAGTTTTGCACAAAAAACATGGCTTTCATCTGTATATCAATGGTTGCATCTGCAGTTGTGTTTCTCAGGCCATAAGAAGAGGAAAAAGTAGAGTGAGTATACACAGTCTGTCTTTTAAGTTAAAAATGACCAATAAAATGCACATATCTCTTCTGTCCTGTTGGCAAGAATTTAGTTACATAGGCACACCTGACTGCAAGGGATGCTGGGAAATACGTTCAGCTCAAACCCAGGGAGTCCGGGGAGTATGAGAAGGGAAGGGTGAGGGCAGAGTCCACTACTAAAAGGAAAAAGTTGAGGATGGATCTGGGGGACAGTTTGATAATATCTACTACAGGTGGGAGTATACCAGCTAAAATAAAGCAGTTCCAACTTTAGTGGAAACAAACGGCCTTGAATAGACTTAATGATTTTTTGGAAGAACTTCTGGAGGAGGTTACTTGCCTAAAGAGGATTGCAGAATTTTAGATTTAACATTCCAGAGATGAATTAATGGCTCAATTTATTCTTAAAGACAACAACTTAATTTAAGAAAAGACAGGGAGAGCTGCTTTTCTTTTCCTGGGTGGGAAGGTTACTTTTCCCTATATGGGTATGTGTTGGGGAGATGGAAGGAGAGAACACTGATGCTCTTGTATAGCATTTTCCATTTCATTTATAGCATCATACCATTCATATATCTATTAATAAAAAGAAAAACTTAAAAAAAATTCATTATTGAAAATTAGAAATTGACATTGTAGTGGAATCTTTTGTCCTATTTATTTTGTGTTTAAATATGTGCTAGAAGACCGACATGAAGCATGCATTGTTGCAGGTCCATTTCCTTCACATAAAACAGTTCACACTTTCATTTTTGCCTAAATGAATGTTCTGCTAAAAAGTTATTTTTATTACTATCTTTACTGCTATTTGTTTCCTCAGTTTTCTTAATCCTAGTTCTCATCCTTGTACCTTTGAAAGATAAAATTTAGGAGTACAATAAAGAAACTGTTGCCAATATGTTTTGCTAAAGCAACTTAAGGTGGTATTTAAAGGCCCATTGACCTCTTTTCCTCTAGGAAAATAAGGAATCCTATTAATAGAACAACTGCCTAAAATATAGTCTGCTCCTGAGGGCATTTGGTTATGAGTGGGTCATGAATATCTAAGTATGTGATTTTTTTCTGAGGAAGTCCTAGCACATTTATGTATCAAAATAATAAACACTTACCTCAACTCAACCTTTATGACTTTGTTCAACTACAGGACATAGATCAGCTCCTTCCAGGTGCGTAAACTTCCTACTGTGAAATCTGACACTTTATACAGTGCTTTAAAACCTATAAACTCCAGAGGTAGTGACAGTTTTCTGCACTTCCATACAAATATTTCATTGGCAAAATCTTGTTCCATACATGTGAAAAGCTGAGATGGAAGTTGGAACACTGAGGCAAGACCCAATTTACATAATACTCTGAGCTGTGGGACAGATTGGAAGCAGTGTTGTGATACATATCTTATCACATAAAAAGCTGGAAAGCTGACTACAGCAGCTATGATGGATTTTTCCTGCTCTTCATCACTGACAAAATTCTGACTGAACTCCTGTAGAAGCTACAGAAAGGGTGGTCAACCATTTCCTTTCAAATCACTGTAAGACTTTTAAACCCCAGCCTGGCACACTGGACATTATCTCTGTAACAGATTTTGAATTCATTTAGGGGAAAAAGTCAAAAAATGACCAGCTCAAGTAAATATGCACCGCCATCAGAAAACTTAGCCAAAAACTTATCATTAACTCTGTAATAGAGATAGGATGGAGAATGGGACAGCCAGCCTCTCAGAACAAGAAAAAAAAATGTTGATTTTGCTGATGATTTGGTAAAATATCATAATAAGTGGCACATAATTAATTACAGCTCTCATTCAAGCATATAGCATAAGTAAAACAAAGGTCACTTCTAATTAGTATCAAGGTAGGAAAGACTGTATTTATCTAATTAACAAATCTCAGTGCATGGTAGGTGAAAAGGTAAAACCAAGTTCTTCAAATTTTGGAATGGATTATTATTCCTTATGATGACTGAATAATCTCATGTCTGAATATAACTATACATCAACTGTTCTAAACCTAGAATTTTTCTTTTAAAATATCAGCTTTTATGAATGTCTGCAAAACACAAGGTAGTTTAATTGTTCATTAAAAAGATAGTAAAATTAAGTAAGTAAAAAATCTGTAAAGAACATTGCTCCAATTATGAATATTATATCATTTGAAGGTGCTTTAAAAAACTATTGTTTCTAGTAGTATAAAATTACCCAAGGTAATTGTAACTGTTGTCTACATTATAAGGGGCTAAACAGGAAAAACAGTAAAATCCAATGCTGAGATAACCAAAGGAAATATTTGATGTTATGTCACAGAGAATCATGGCATCAATACTTTTATGTAATTAATGATCTGTTTTTGTATTTAACTTCTATCCAATCTACAATGCATTCCTAAATCTGAAGTCATTGAGGAATATCTCTTTCACTGTTGCTTTAACATGTGAAAGGGAAGAATAAGAAAAAGAAGATGAAGAAGAAAAAGGGAGAGGAGGAAGAAGAGGCAGAGGAGGTAGAAGAGAAGGAGAAAGAGGAAACTGAAGAAGAGGAGGCTAAGCATTAGAATAAAGCATCACACTAAAAAAAAATAGAGGACATAGATTAGAGAAATATTGAAAGATTCACAGTCACAAAAATAGAAGAAAAAAAAAAACTACTGAGAAGCAAGATCCAAAAGATGCCTAGATCTGCCTGATCCAGAGAAGTGAAACCTATTTAACAATATACATTTTAAGAAATTTGGAATGAATTTGAAGTATTGCCTTGGGAAGGCAGTCTGTGTATTGGAAGAGCTGTGGTATCATATTTAGGCATCTATTAACATACAGCAAACTGTTATCTGACCCCAGTAATGTAAGCAATGTTTAAAATCATTAACATTTATGTTCTAGTCTTGACGGTAATTGCTTTAAGAGTCTGTTTAGTTCCCATAAAACAATATGCAATAGGAAACAGGAGAAATAATACACAATGAGGCAAGGCTCAATAAAAGTGGAGCCTGCGTAGACTTCTCTGAATGATAATCGAACTGAAATCTAGAGGCTGAGCAGGAGTTACGGAATGAAAGTCATTCAGCAGTCTTTGCAGAGAGAAATAACACAGTATATGCAAAGATCCTGTGGTTATAGGGAGCACGACTTCTTCAAGGAGCGGAAGAATTTGCCTGAAGCAAACTTACCGAGGAAAGAATAATGTGTGAGAATAGAACCCTGTTAGAGGTCTATCTTAACAGTGTTGTTAACAGCCTGTCTTAGAGTGTTGTTATGCTGTACTAATGTAACATAAAAGACATCAAGTTTTGTTCTAGTTCGTTATTTGTGCCCCTGTTTATGCCATAAGAAAAAATAACTCTTTCATAAGAAGATTCTTTCATAGGTTTATAGACTTAGTGAACATCCCAATGATTATTTTTCAGTTCCTACCTTATTAAAACATAATTATTTCCATTTTGGCTAATTCATTTGAGGTTTTTGTCTCATATTTTGATCTCTGCCCTCTAACCTTTGACTTTGTCTTCTTATTTATCTATATTACTCCATTTTTCCTGTTAATAAACCTCCTGGCCCATGAAATCATTAGCATTAATATGCCTGGCATTTACATTTAATAATCATAAAATAGCACTTATCTAAACAACATAGATATTTCAACAAGTAAAACTAAAGTAAGGAGAACTAATTATTCATATAAGGTTATAAGTTATTATCTTAACTTTAAAGTTAAGTAGTAAATTAGAGAATAATAATTTTAAGTGGGAAACATGGCACAGAGAAAGAAAGAGAATGATCAGTGAAACAGAATAGAGAGCCCAGATATAAATCCACATACGTATGGTCAATTAATATGCAATAAAGGAGCCATGACTATACAGTGGAGAAAAGACAGCCTCTTCAAAAACTGGTGTTGGGAAAACTGGAAAGTTACACTTAAGAGAATGAATCTAGATTTCTGTCTAACCCAATACACAGTAGCAATCTCAAAATGGATTAAAGACCTAAATATACCACATGAGACCATAAAACTCTTACAAGCAAATGCAGGCAAAAATCTCCTGATCATTAGCATGAACAATTTTTTCCTGGACACATCTCCTCTGATAAGGGAAATAAATAAAAAAATGAACAAGTAGGACTACATCAAGTTAAAAAGCTTCTGTACAAAACAGAAACCACACAATCAATAGAAAAGGCAACCTACAGTATGGAAGACTATATTTGTAAATGATTCAGCCAATAAGGGGTTAACATCCAAAATACATAAAGAACTCATATAACAACACCAAAAAAACAAATAACCTGAGAACATGAACAGACATGTTTCCAAAGAAGAAATTCAGATGGTCAACAGGCATGTGAAAAGATGACCCACATCACTAATCATCAGGGAAATGCAAATCAAAACCACAATGAGATATCACCTCACACCAGCTAGAATGCCACTATCCAAAAGACAATAAATAACAAATGCTGGCGAGGATATGGAGAAAAGTGAACCCTCCTATGCTGTTGGAGGGAATGTCAATTGGTACAATGGCTGTGGAAAGCAGTTTGGAGGTACTTCAAAAAACTAAAAATAGAAATACCATTTGATCCCATAATCCCACTTCTAGGAATTAACCTGAAGAAAACAAAATCCCTGATTTGACAAGATATGTGCAACCACTATATTTATCCTTGCATTATTTACAATAGCCAAGATAAGGAAGCAGCCAAAGTGTCCATCAGTGGATGAATGGATAAAGAAGAGCTTGTACATATACACAATGGAATATTATTCATCCATAAAAAAGAAATCTATTTGTGACAATATGGAACCAGGACGGTATTATGCTATGTGAAATAAGCCAGATGAAGACAGACACATACTGTGTGATTTCACTTTTTTGTAGAATCTAAAAACAAAACAAAACAAAAAAAATGAACAAAATAGCAGTAGACTTATAGACACTGGGAAGTGACTGGTGGTTATCAAGTTTGGGGTGGGTGGGTGGGAAGGGTGAAGGGTATAAAGGGTATGCATAAAATCTCAGTCATAATATAAGTTGGTCATGGGGATGGAAGTGCAGCATGGAGAATATAGCCAATGGTTCTGTCCCATCTTCCTATATTGACAGACAGTAACTACACTAGTGGGAGTGAGGATTTAATAATATGGGTAACTGTTGAACCACTGTGTTGTATACTTGAAACCAGTATAATATTGTATATCAATTATATACTTCAATAATAAAAAAAGAAAGAGAATGATACTGACTGCAATAAGACCATAAGAGAATGAGAGAAATAACAAAGATTATAAAACCAGTACCAACAAAGGACAGGACCTGAAGGATCCGAAATATACCAAAGACTGAAACAAACATCAAAAGATCAGATCAAGTCAGTTCATCTCCACTGCACAAAATCAATCCAGTCTATAGATATTTCTTAATTTGATTAGTTCATTGAGTATTTCAGGTCCTTAGTACTACCTAACATGAACTCAAAGTGAGGTACAAGAAGTATGAAGAACAGAGGAATTATAAACAAAAATGAGTATATTTATTGGTGTTTGGGCAAGGGTAGTGGTAACAGATGAGAATGGTCAGATGTTTGCACAAAAGCTGTATGCTCCAGAAGCACTCTGATAAGGAGAAATGCAATCCAGTTAAATTCTGTGATTAAAATAATGGCGATGATGATGATGACAACACTGGAGGAGAAAATGAGAGATGATATCACATGAAATTGATCCTGGATATGTTCCTATAGTAGATCAGAAAGTGTTCTTTTCAGATAGATTAAAATATGTAGATAATTACTTTGTTGATTACTTATCAGCTGGGAATGTGGAAGTTTGAAAATGCTGCCAAAGCCCCTCCTACCACAGGATCCCATTGTGCAGGGCCAGCCGTCTGCATTACCTAGAGGAGCATCTTATACAACACACTCTTTGCTGTCCACACAGAGTCAGATGGAAATCATGGTGACACGCATATTCTGATTCAGCATTAGGAAGGTCTGAGATGGGATCTCTGACAAACTCCCAGGTGATGTTAATCCTGTGAGTCAACGGACCACATTTTGAGTGGGGACTTGATCATTTATACCCCCATTTCCATGATGGCATCAAAATGGCATAATGACATCCACGATTCTATTGTGAACTGTGGGTGGAAAGGAGGTAGATATGAATAGAATTTTGGTCCTGAGAGTCAGAGTGCAGCAAAGAGAATACATGCATAAAATGGACTGAGAGCGATATTGCTGTCATTTACTCCACCTGGTTACATGTAAGAATGAAATGATTAATACAAGATCAGGCACAAATGTCATTCAGGTTCATTCCACACTTTCAATTAATATCTTTGTCCAGAATCAAATGAAATTATAGGCCAGTTCCTCATCTATCCTTTAGGAGACAACCATCCAGTCTTTTTTATTCTTCAAAGTCCAATTTAGGTTACATCACTGTGACCCAGATTGATCTTTTCACTTCTCACGTTTTCTGGCATATATTGTGTGTGTCACATATTTAGGCAACAAATGCTTTAAAATCTTTTATTATCTTTTCCTCACATTGATCATCTCCACTCGTTGATTATAAGCCCAATGGGGAGTAAGTCATAGCCTTCTGCTTTGCAACAGAGCAGTTAAAACTGTGCTGGTAGGACCTCTCACTAGTTTAGGAGAAGACTAAATACTCAGGTAACTAGAATAAGAAATTTGAGTGAAAAACTCTCTAGTTTCTCACTCAAATATTTTGTTGTAATAGTTTTAAAAATACTTTTACAGTGTTTGTGAAATAAAAATGGTTATTGTCTTTCCTACTTGAATTTAAAAGCCCATAAACAGCAAAATCTAGGAAAAGGATATTTTCATAACAAAGTTTATTTTATTAGGCTTAGGCTTATTTCACCATTTATTTCAATTTATGTAATTTGGATTTAGTCCATTTCCATCTTTTCAAAAGTGAACCAAATCTACACAGCTGATGTGTAATTTTAAAATAATTAATAAACATCTTATTAAAGCTTTATTAAAATTATACTTGTTAGACAATATTGAATAACCAAAAATTTATATTTATTTATTTTCTTTTTTTAATATAATTTATTTTATTATCATTAATTTACAATTACATGTGCAATATTACGATTATTAAACTACCCCTTCATCAGGTCCCCCCCACCAACCCCATTACAGTCACTGTCCATCAGCGTAGTGAGATGCTATAGAATCACTACTTGTCTTCTCTGAGTTGTACTGCCCTCCCCGTGCCCCCCCAACATTACATCTGCTAATCGTAATGCCCCTTTTTCCCTCTTATCCCTCCCTTCCCGCCCATTTTCCCAGTCCCTTTGCCTTTGGTAACTATTAGTCCGTTCTTGGGTTCTGTGAGTCTGCTGCTGTTTTGTTCCTTCAGTTTTTTTCTTTGTTCTTATACTCCACATATGAGTGAAATCATTTGATACTTGCCTTTTTCGGCTTGGCTTATTTCACTGAGCATAATACCCTCTAGCTCCATCCATGTTGTTGCAAATGGTAGGATTTGTTTTCTTCTTATGGCTGAATAATATTCCATTGTGTATATGTACCACATCTTCTTTATCCATTCATCTACTGATGGACACTTAGGTTGCTTCCATTTCTTGGCTATTGTAAATAGTGCTGCGATAAACATAGGGGTGCATCTGTCTTTTTCAAACTGGGCTGCTGCATTCTTAGGGTAAATTCCTAGGAGTGGAATTCCTGGGTCAAATGGTATTTCTATTTTGAGTTTTTTGAGGAACCTCCATACTGCTTTCCACAATGGTTGAACTAATTTGCAATCCCACCAGCAGTGTAGGAGGGTTCCCTTTTCTCCACATCCTCGCCAACATTTGTTGTTGTTTGTGTTTTGGATGTTGGCCATCCTCACTGGTGTGAGGTGATATCTCATTGTGGTTTTAATCTGCATTTCTCTGATGATTAGCGATGTGGAGCATCTTTTCATGTGCCTGTTGGCCATCTGAATTTCTTCTTTGGAGAAGTGTGTATTCATGTCCTCTGCCCATTTCTTAATTGGATTATTTGCTTTCTGTTTGTTAAGGGGCATGAGTTCTTTATATATTTTGGATGTCAACCCTTTATCATATACGTTCTTTATGAATATATTCTCCCATACTATAGGATGTCTTTTTGTTCTACTGATGGTGTCCTTTGCTGTACAGAAGCTTTTCAGCTTCATATAGTCCCACTTGTTCATTTTTGCTTTTGTTTCCCTTGCCCGGGGAGATATGTTCATGAAGAAGTTGCTCATGTTTATGTCCAAGAGATTTTTGCCTATGTTTTTTTCTAAGAGTTTTATGGTTTCATGACTTACATTCAGGTCTTTGATCCACCTTGAGTTTACCTTTGTGTATGGGGTAGACAGTAGTCCAGTTTCATTCTCTTACATGTAGCTGTCCAGTTTTGCCAACACCAGCTGCTAAAGAGGCTATCATCTCCCCATTGTATATCCAAGGCTCCTTTATCAAATATTAATTGACTGTATATGTTTGGGTTAATGTTTGGATTTTCTATTCTGTTCCACTGGTCTGTGGGTCTGTTTTGTGCCAATACCAAATTGTCTTGATTACTGTGGCTTTGTAGTAGAGCTTGAAGTCAGGGAGTGTAATTCCCCCTGTTTTATTCCTCCTTCTCAGGATTGATTTGGCTATTCGGGGTCTTTTGTGGTTCCATATGAATTTTAGAATTATTTGCTCCAGTTCATTGAAGAAAGCTGTTGGTAGTTTGATAGGATTGCATTGAATCTGTAGATTGCTTTAGGTAGTATAGCCATTTGACAATATTTATTCTTCCTAGCCAAGAGCATGGGATGCATTTCCATTTGTTAGTGTCCTCTTTAATTTCTCTTAGGAGTGTCTTGTAGTTTTCAGAGTACAGGTCTTTCACTTCCTTCGTTAGGTTTATTCCTAGGTATTTTATTCTTTTTGATGCAGTCGTGAATGGAATTGTTTTTCTGATTTCTCTTTCTGTTAGTTCATCATTGGTGTATAGGAAAGCAACAGATTTCTGTGTGTTAATTTTGTATCCTGCAACTTTGCTGAATTCAGATATTAGTTCTAGTAGTTTTGGAATGAATCTTTAGGGTTTTTTATGTACAGTATCATGTCATCTGCAAATAGTGACAATTTGACTTCTTCTTTACCAATCTGGAAGCCTTGTATGTCTTTGTTTTGTCTGATTGCCGTGGCTAGGACCTCCAGTACTATGTTGAATAACAGTGGAGAGAGTGGGCATCCCTGTCTTGTTCCCGATCTTAGATGAAAAGCTTTCAGCGTCTCGCCCTTAAGTATGATGTTAGCTGTGGGTTTGTCATATATCGCCTTTATGATGTTGAGGTACTTGCCGTCTATACCCATTTTGTTGAGAGTTTTAATCAGGAATGGATGCTGAATTTTGTCAAATGCTTTTTCAGCATCTATGGAGATGATCATGTGGTTTTTGTTCTTCTTTTTGTTGATGTGGTGGATGATGTTGATGGATTTTCGAATGTTGTAGCATCCTTGCATCCCTGGGATAAATCCCACTTGATCATGGGGTATGATCCTCTTGATGTATTTTTGAATTCGATTTGCTAATATTTTGTTGAGTATTTTTGCATCTACGTTCATCAGGGATATTGGTCCGTAATTTTCTTTTTTGGTGAGATCTTTGCCCGGTTTTGGTATTAGAGTGATGCTGGCTTCATAGAATGAGTTTGGAAGTATTCCCTCCTCTTCTATTTTTTGGAAAACTTTAAGGAGAATGGGTGTTATTTCTTCTCTATATGTGTGATAGAATTCAGAGGTGAATCCATCAGGCCCAGGGGTTTTGTTCTTGGGTAGTTTTTTGATTACCAATTCGATTTCGTCCCTGGTGATTGGTCTGTTTAGTTTTTCTGTTTCTTGCTTGGTCAGTCTTGGAAGGTCGTATTTTTCTAAGAAGTTGTCCATTTCTT